>JADNRZ010000037.1:0-301905 GCA_015501605.1 Panaeolus papilionaceus | reverse complement strand
CTTTTTTCCTTTTCGGTCTCGAGGGTGAAGTCCAAGTCCATTGAGGAAGGAGATGTGATCCTCGACAACAGAATGGGCTGGTCTATCATTCTGGGAATTACTTGGCTGGGGTTCACCTCCGGAGGTGATCTGGTCTCCAAGTGAGACAGCTTGATCCCGGAGGAATTGCTCCTGCTCAAGTTGATCGCAGAAATTGTGGAATCCATCCCACCTCTGCTGGTAGTCTTCTCCTTATCCCGGAGCTCAAAGATTGAATACAGCATCCCAATGGATTTGAGTCGTGCAGAGGGATCTTGGCTTTTTCTGAACTCCGAGACAATAATTTCGGCCTTTTCGACAATTGATTTGAGTCTGGATGGGAGATCAGATTGATTCCCAGAACTGGGGAGGATGTAAGGCTCCGGCGGCGCTTGGAAACTCGAGGCACTGGATCGCTGAGTCGACCCAGAAGGGCCGGAGTGTTGTCCAGACGATCCAGGAGTTTGGCTGGTAGAGCGGGAGTGTCGGCTATGCTGGGTTTCTGAGGTGGATCGTTGGGTGGATTCATTACGAGGGGACATGAACAAAGATATCAAAAATATTTATTTGAGAAAGAAGAGTTTCGATAGACGAAGTCAGAGATTCGACGAAAAAGTATATGAAGGTGATGGTCAAACGGAAACAGGATTAAACTACACTGAGACCTCGCATCTCTATGTAGTAGGGCTATCTCAGACATAAGGTGTGACCTTACCAGGGAGATTAGAAAAAATAAATAAATAATCTGATTCTCTTGTGCATGTATGCCCTAGAGAAATAGTTGTCGCTCCAGGATTGCTATCCTAACCGATAGCCCTTCCCTTGCGATGCTCGGTCGTAGACCATGGTTGTTTGCGCCATCACTTCATTGACCAACCGAAACTTCCATTTTAAGGAGACCTTTGTAGACCATTTTGGGACTCGGGAATAGGTTGTTTTTTCTTAAATTAGCCTAATAACTACTTAAAGTGCAATGTATGCTCCAAATCTCTCAATTTCATTCAAAAATCACTGCCGATTCGTGTCTGAGGCTCCAAATTAGTGTTTACAATGACAGGTCCAGGATTCAAAGACAAGTTTCAAGGTATCTTACTGTTCCATATTGAACTCCTGCTAACAGTTTACCCATATCTCTGGGTTAAACTGTTATTTGTCGGAAACTCCGGATGAGATCGACCCTCCCAAAGGTACTTTTGTCGGGACTATGGACTGAGGGATTTTGCCCAATTCGACAGCTTTTGTCGAAATTTGGATCAGTGATTTGGCCGAAAAATCTCAACTTTTGTCGAAATCCGGCTCAGGCCCCTCCCAGCATTATCAGGGGTCCTCCTCAACCTCGTGCTTATATTTTCCCTTCTTGGATGTAAACTAAAAAGCGCATTCAGCTCCGGCTTCGTCATCGTTATCCAGATAGACGCCATCTCCTCCTGATCATGTTCGTTTACTCCACCCACCTCCATCACCACTCTCCTGCCCCTCGTCGTCGTCGTCATTGTAGGAATACTCTGTCGTTGCACCTGCGCCTGCTGAGCTTGCTGTCCCTTATTCGAGGACATGTCATAAACCAGACTACCGCCTCATTGGACTCATTGTGGCGGATGAGGCGGATGGGGCGGACTGAGGCGGAATTTGTTCGTATTTGGACTCATCGCCTTGACCTTGTTTTCGAAACTATTAAGGTACTCTTTTGCACGGAGAATGGGCAATAAGAATGTCGGATGCCGTCCTGAGAGAGGTAAGGAACTTAAAAGAACCTAGAGCAGTAGTTTTCGTGATTTTGCACGCACCATCTAGTATGAGGGTCTTTTGATTTATTTTTTCCTGCCCACAGTTGAATCACAAACTGAAGTGTAGGAGGTTGTCCTATGTATATCAAAATTGTATAAAAATTAATTAATTACAGGAGAGAGAGAAGATGTGAATTTGACAGCACCGGTGGTTTTGGGGCCCAAGTTTACGAGCCACCACATGGCTCAGAGTTCTGATTCGAACTGAATGCCTGCTAATTGGGTTGAACAATCGACATTAAGTCATATGTTAATTCCATTTAACGTGCTCTCCAAATTTTAGACTACCCCGAGGCTCTGAGCAACCCAAATCATGTCAACCTGGAGACAAGGGCAGAAAAGCATTATATTCTTGTACGGCTCGAAAACTCGATATCAGTGGCCAGAAATGAGTAGCGTTTTCTAGTTGTATTACTAAATCTCAAGGTCACCGGCATTTTGTCTAATGGCTGCAAGTAATACCCTGATGTCACGACTCCGTAGTGGATGGTATGGTTGTAATTTTATGTGTCATTTTGCTAAAATTTGGCTTGCCCGCCATATATAAATAATGAAAATGTATCTGCCAGACAAATTTAAACATTTATTGGACTGGGAGTGTAGAAAAAATCAAGTCCCCATTCAAACCGCTACCCAGGCGTTTGGTGTGATTCGAAGAATTGGACAAGCGCTTTCGAATCACACTGATTTGTCAGACTGCCTCAACCGCCTCATCCGCCACAGTGAGGCGGCAGTCTGGCTTCCGACCTTTTCTCCCTTATTCGGCGACCCCGCGCTGGCGCTCTGTCTCAGCGCCTGCACGATCCCCGATCCATCGCCGTGATGAGCCGGTACAGGCGGGGCTTTGAAAATCGGCGTTCCATATCCTCTCCTCAACAAGCTTTATCGCGCCCCTCTCTCTCTGCACGGGCATTAAGCCTCTTACCCTCCATACCCTACCCCCTCGAACCCCCTCGCTCATAATCAACTCTGGCAATCTCGGACTCTACGCAGCCCTCGCACCACCCCCAGTCTTACGACCCAACCCCAATTTGCCTTGCCCTCCCAATGACGTTAATCTCCCCTTGTATGACGATCCCGCCTTGGGATGCACGAGGGCAGCGGCCTTTGGGCATTTGTCGGATTGGAGATAGAACATGGGGAGGAGGAACGAGGCAAGTGCGTCGAGGAGACAGTAGCGGAGTTCGTTGATATGTCGGAGTTCACCCTGATTAAACCGAGCGTTAGCCAGAGCTTTTCAAATGGAGAGAGGAAGAGAGAGAAGCAGGGGAGTAAGGTGTTGCAGAGGAGCATGAAAGGAAGAAGGATGCGACGGATGAGAGAAAAGGAGCCCACCATTACGTTTAAAAACTTGATGCGAATATGTCCCCGAAGATGGTGACTCTTCGGAATCTCACCGAGCAACTCGATGATTTGCGCCATGTGGTCTCGTCTTTGCCGTACTGCAACCCGGATACAGAGTCAAAGAGGCAGTCACTGCGTGTGATGAACTCGAAGAGCTAGGTTAGATGTGATGATAGAAAAGATATGATATATGAAAAGAGGATGAAGGAGGTACGACGAAAAAGACAAAGATAAAAGATTGAGAACGATGAAGAGAGATGGGAAGAATACATACGATACAAGCTACACTCCATAAATCTGAACTAGGACGCCACTTTGCGCCTAAAATGAAGGGCAACGACTCCGTTGGCGAGTTTGAGCAGCATGAGGGACTTGATCATAAAGGCGATAAAGGAGGGGGAGAATTAGGCCAGATCTATCTAGCCTTCTTAATCAAAACGACAGCGAGGGGCCAGTGGGATGCATCAGCGCTGTTACCCAAGGATTGGTGGGCTCAACATATCCTAAACCTGGGCACAGAAAAGGAAAGTCGAGGGAGGAGGGCCTGAAGTGGTGGGTCCTACCCCAGCGCTTGAGGTAGCAGCACCTCCGCCGCGACCTTTCGGCCCTTCCTTGAGATCTGAGAAGTTAAAGCCAAAAAGTTGGAGGCATGCTTCGATCCATTCATAGCCGTTGGATTCCTTCTTGATTTCCTGGGCCGTACTGAAAAAACGACGATGTCGACAAATAATTCCGTTGTTGGGTGCAGACGAAAGACCGATGATAGAAGTTCGATCCAATATTTGGCATTTTAAAACGTAAGCAAGGGAGAGATACAGCCAACAATGCGCGCCGATGGTCCTAAAAGTATACAAGACTGTTTAATGAACGCAGCCATGGTTCATTTTACTTACTTCTAAGTTTCATATTCTACCCCTCCATTTCTTCAATATGGCCTCTCCTGCAGTTGTTTCTTGAACAGCGACGGAGAGAATACCCGTCTAGTGGTCTTGTAAATGAGTGCATCTGGTGCGATATGTATGATTGAGGGTTGGAGATTAAGAGACCCGAAGTCCTGGAAAAACGAAGGAACGGAGTCTGAGATACTAAGCCGCCAATGCAGGTGACGATGATGACCGTCGTTGAGACGGACGATTGTATGATCTGATCTGCGGATGACTCGGAAGCAAAAAAGGGCATGATTCTTTTAATAGCACATTGTGAATATCATAATCGCAACTCTACTTTAAAAGCTGCTGGAGATACATTGATGATATATAGCGAGTGTGCTCCTTGTTGGAAGACGGAGTCAACCTTGAGCTGCCTGCACTCTTCACTCAAATCGACGGGGTATGACCTTTTTCAAACTCCGACATATTGACGGAAGTAACGATTCAATTCCCAGCTCCTGATCATGGCTCCAATATCATTCAAAATGCTCAACCTTGCTGGATTTCTCTAAACTGCTGGGCCAATTTACAAACTTTTATTCATGGTGCATCACCTGGTGGCAGATTGACTGCGTGAGTTACACGTCTTGTAACTAGGGAGGAAAGCTCTGCATGGATGTGTCAGTTGCGGAACTTCTACCAGCTGGTGCATCGCCCTCGCCCTCATCCCGGAACTTTGGACTTGGTGGTGATATGTTATTCAGCTAGAGCTTTGGTGAGTGAGTTATATAAACTGAATTTTTAATATGTATATATATATTCAATTCTTACTCAACTCTCAAACAGGATAGCGAGAATACGACCTCGGCGGGAGGAGTCATGAGGCGAGCGTCCACTGTCATTACCATGTCCAACACCATGACACCACCCCATACCTCGTCTGAGGATAAAAGTGATATTCTGTCACTCAGATGCAGTTCGTCGAGGACATCGCTTACCCAGTCACTTTTTGGTAGTGGTGGATCCAAGAACGTGGACGTTCCTGCTCCTCTGATCGCAGAGAGCCCGTCCAGGGAATGAGAAGCTACCAGCGGAGAGTCGTTTAATAAGGATGATGCAGGACTTGGTCCTTCTCCTCTCACCAAAAACCCATCTGGTACACCCACAGAAGCCGACACTTCCACCTCTATATCTACCCCTGCCCCACCGCCTCCTCAAGAGAGGGAAATGGATACCACAGCTCCAGCACTCGTCGACTCGTCTGCTGGAAATCATGGCGCTTTCAAGGACAAGCTCGACAACGACACTCATGGTGGCGCGGTGTCTGATCCATTTGCATCCCCACCACCCGCTCCTCAGGTTGTCACGGAGACACCTCAGCCTCTTGCTCCTGAGACGATCCCCACAACTCGTCTCCAGCTCCTGTTCCCATTCCTCCTGCATTTTCTCCCGCAGTTGACAGTAGAATTCTATTGCACCTGCACCTGCTGCGTCATCCTACGTCTCGCCACCACCTTCCATCCCCGTTTCTCGTGCGCCAAGTGTCGTGCCAGCTCAAATGTTGAGGGCACCTTCAGCTGAACCACCTGTGCCCTCTGAACCCATTTCACGTGCTTCCTCCGATTACGGTTACGTGCCACCTCCAGTGATTGAGCCTGTATCTCGTGTTCCGTCCAACCAACCACCCGCTTTCCATCCCCGTTTCTCCTGCTCCTTCCAACTCACCTCGACCTCAACCCACTCATTCTGTCCCTGTTTCAAGGGTTTCATCTCAACAACCACGTGCACCGACCAACATCTCTCGTGCCCCCTCTAAACAGCCCACTACACCCACTGTTCCCGTAACACGAGAACCCTCTCAAGAACCCAGCATCGCCGTCACTGTAGCTCCCACTCCTATCACTCAACCTGCGTCATCTGAGGCCGCTGAGACATTTCCTAACCCCCATCCCGAATTCACGCTCACTCTTGCCTCACCCTTTGAGTCACCAGCTCCTCCTTTTCCCATCGTTCCTCAAGTTATGCCTCAGGCAGATCCTTACTCCAACTCTTTCGCTGATCTATACGCAGGGCACGATATCTGGGGAGTAGCGGTGACCAATCCCAAGTTTGAACGCAGTGCACCTATCCCTTCAATTCCCGTCCCTGTTCCTGTTCAACCAGCACCTCAATCCCGAGTTGAGGCGAAGAAACTTGAACCAGAGGTTCGCGTCGACCCATGGGGTGTGCTCTCTGTTTCAACCGCGATTATTGGTGCGGGTGCAGTCGGGATGGATAGGGTGGCGAATTTGTCCAAGGAGAGCAGGAAGTCGGGGAAACCGTATGCTAGCTGTTGCTGCTGCTGCTGTTCCTGTTAGTCTGGAGGTTGGCCAGCAGGCTTAGTAAATTGCGGTGTGGGTGGGGAGTGAGCGATGTACTCGCGAGCCTAGTGTTCGGTGAGCTGAGGTTCTATGTTGTTTTATTTAAGCTTGAACTCATGTTTTGTTTAAGCATGCCTAATCCGCATGATCGTAGCACTGCAGCGTCAACTACGGTCGATTTTGCGGACCCGCTCTTGCATCCTGGTCCTATAGCTGGTCAAGAACAGCCACGTCACAATCAAGGGGAGATGGCTATTCCAAGGTTTGTGCTTTTCCTATTCATCTTATCACAAATATTCGTTTTCTAACGCGAATATTAATATTATCTCAGACCTGAGCCGACTATGAGCATGATTGTCATCGGCAGCAAGGGCTGACACGAGGACCACCCAATCATTTTCATGCCTCTTGCCACCTTTCCAAGAAGTGGTGTTAGGAAAATACCTCTTGTCACAAATCTTAGACGACGTGAGTATCTCGCCTTTCCCTCATCTTCTATCACCCCACGTTTTCAACTAATCGCTCATTTCATTACTCGTTTAGCGAATGCACCCAACTCCTCTCTTCCCAACTCGAGGATGTCAAGAGTATTCTTCAATGCCCGTCCAGTACCTGTTCCTGTCCCTTCCTATCCCACTACCATCGCTCACGTCGACGTCTTCCCCCTCGCTGGATTGTCTGCTCTGCCCCAATCAAGAACAGGGCTACTCGTCCAAAACTATGTCCAACCTCGCAGCCGAAAGGCACTCACGGATCCTCACATCCCAACTCCAACCCCGCCTGCACTTGCATGAGTGGTTGGAGTACCATCTCCCTGATGGGATGTTTTACTACGTTCACCCTACGTGTAAACTCGTTACAGACCTCAACTTGAGGCGAGACGGGGTGTTGGATCGGGTTACTGCGTGGATGGATGAAGATGGAAGGGAGGATGAGAGTGTGGGTGTGTGCGTTGAAGGGTGGATTGTAGAGTGCGTAGATGGATTGGGAAGGAACAAAGTGACGACAAAGAGGTCCGAGAGGGACCCACGTGCAGTGGTCCTGGGGCATTATTGGGTTGGTCACCATGCTCCTTTCATGGTGAGGGATGAAGGGGTGTTGCTACCCCTGGACATGGTAATGGGTATGGAAACGGACATGGGAGCTATAATTATGGGTATGGAGGCGTTAGGACGGGAGGAGGGCCGACAGGGAAGAGGCAGTCGATGTTGCGGAATGGGAATGCGAGTAGGAGGAGTGATGATGATTGTAAGTCTTCCTCTTATCGTTCAATATTTCAATACAGGTTATTGACGTTCTATATTGGTAGAACTTGACATGGAGTACAAGTATTGGACGTCCATGGAAGCTCACCCTGCGCATACTACTTTTACACCTCTTGCAAAGGCTGAAGCCATAGAGGTTCCTACTTCGACATGGACGGATCGCCTGCTTCCCTCTCATCGTTCCATTCCACCCTCATTCAATCCGGAAAAATGCAACGAGCTCGGTACGTTGTTGACGTCATTTGGCCCTGGTACGTTTACCTCATTTAAATGTACTTCAGCATACTAATCATAAGCCTCGGACAGAACAGACGAAAACGGGATTGAAACACGCATCATCTCGCGTATCCTCATCCGCGTCGCCCTCTGGTGTCAGACCTACTTCCGCCCACCCAAAGCCCGCCTGATCGACGCACAACTACACGCCTCCAACGACCTAGTCTCTTCCAACCAAGACCGTTCCACCTTCAATATCGTCAAAACTGTCACGGCGTACCTCTTACTCAGGATTCTATATCTCTTTGCTGAGAATACGAATACGAGCAGTAATTCAAGGTTGAATCCTGTCCTTATTGTAGGAGGGGTTTCCTGTATCTTCGTAAGTTTCCTTCTTTCTCATCTTGTCACATACATTAAAGTGCTTCGTATACAGGCTGCCATCATCCCCAGCACCTCCGTCACATTCCTCCCCATCCCCACATTCTCCTACTTCTCTCGTGCCTCTATCTTCATGTCTCTCGCTCTGCTGTCATTGGCTACGACTGGTATTGGGATCCTGTGTCATAAATCAGAGCTGAAGGATTCGTCGTCGTCGTAGATGTCGAGTCAAGGGCACGGGTTCAAACAGGAGAGGAGGATTACTACTAGACGAATCTCCCTTGTCATGTATATATCTCCTCGTTTTCTGTGCTACGGTCTATCTTTCTTTTTGGCCTGTACTCTCATCCTTTCTGCCCCGATGGTTTTGCTTTCATATTCTGTCATCGCATTCCTTATGACAATTATCGCTCATACGAGTCCCCCACAACTTCTACCCTGCTAGGTTAGACTCCCCCCTGCCAAACTGTTGTCCCTCCTTCCCTCCCGTGTCTTAAAACCCTATAGCTATGGGGTTTCTCCTGCCAAATCGTTTGTCCCTCCATCCCTCTACATCGTCTTAAAACCCTCCCTTTCCTTTTGGTAGATAGCCCACTTGGTAGTTTGTATATCAACTGCATGCTAGCTTACTGTTCAAGTTTGAATCTCTGCTGTCCTCTCCAGATTCAGTATGTGCTCTCATTTTGGTTTTTTTCTCGTCTCAGCAATGTCCCAGTGCCGCCAGCCGTGTCTGTGTGGGTTTCAACATGTCTCAGTTGTCAAACAGTCGTTCTACATGGCTACCGTTGTTGGCGTTCATGATCAGTCGCCGCTGTCATCAGTTTGGGCTCATTCAGCCCTAGTCATCGTATTTTCAGCTCCAGTCGACCAGTGTCGCCGTCATCAATGGTCCCTTCAGTTGTAATTATTCCACTTTGTACATCCCATCGATATCGACACATCGCCGATGCTATATGTCCCAGTGGAACCATTGCCCATTTCACGAGTCATCAGCATCGGTACAAGAGATTTACCAAGTTTTTCAGAATGCTGTTCAAATGGGTGGCATAGTTCTTCCACCTCATCCTCTCGTTATCCAACTTTCCGAAGGTGCCCATGTCAAATGAATGTTTTCGATTCATATTTGCGTACTTTTATGTAGGGGTTCGGTATCAATGACACAGTTTCAGAATGTACGGGGGAATGGAGGGATGTCCCTAGGCGTTATGATTGCCACAAGCACACCCCTGTGTTAGGTCAGGACTACATGCCCTAGTGGTATTGAAATATCGAATGTACAACCTTGATAAGGTTTCGCTCTTAAACATGGATCAGTAGATGAGATCACGAATGGGGTAAGACGAGTCAAGGTGTGAAGATAATAAGTTGTTTGGGGTATGGGAATGGAATAGAGGGTGAACAGAATGGAATGCATGAGTAATATAAAGGCCACACTACTCAAGAAGACTGTAACACCCAAGATTGAGCTGATGAGGAAAAAATACGGGGGACGTGTCCATTAGAGCGCAGTGTAAATAAACAGTCGACAAAGAGATATGGAAGAGAGACAGGGGGATGGAATGTTGAGGGCCCGGAGGAGAGAAATAAATGTGAAGATATGGTAATGATACGAACGCTACTTTCAAAATCGAGTAGGTCAGATGGGAGCGCTAGCGTTGAAAGTCGAACAAGAAGATATTGGAGCTCCAAGGACAGTATATTTTCATGCTCTACTACAACTCCAGGACGGTTAGGCGAAGAACATCCATCTCCACGAGAAAGAACGAAAGAGCCAGAGTCCTCACGTCAACGCGAGTCTACAATGACATCTCTGAATTTCTTCACGGGTACCCATACTAAATTATTAAACTACGAAAAATCCGAGTTTAAAATATATCCAACCGAGAGAGACGACAACAAGACGATTGAATTCCGCTTTACATCACATTCAATTAGTCTAGCTAGTAGACTTTATCTATACCCAACAGGAAGCTAACGCTTCGTACGACACAAAAAGATAATGTTTTTGAACCAGTGCTTCCAACACGAAGCCAATGTTCTCCTGAAAAGCATCAACCAAGTCAAACACGGCATCATTGTTGAACTCAACTCACAAAACCTACATCGCCGTTCACCTAAGCTCCTAAAACCTTCACCCCCACTCAATGCCGTTAACGAAAACAGCAGCCATGCCCAACCCACTTCCGATACACATACTCGTCACAAACACCCTTCTCCTGTCTGCTTCGCAACCTATCGCGCTCCGGTACATCCAAGCGGGTGTCCAATCGCAATCGCACCATCATTCAAATTCACCTTCTCATACGGGATCTTGAGATGTTCAACGCTCATCACCACCTGACTAGCAAAAGCCTCATTGATCTCGAAGAAATTGATATCGGAGAGGGTGAGGCTGGTAACTTGGAGGACGCGGAGGATGATAAAGGCGGGGCCGATACTCATGACGCGTGGGGCAACACCGATGGTGGCAGAGTTGACATATTTGCCAATGATGGGGGAGGTCGAGACGCTGAGCGACAGAGCAGCGCGTGAGGACGACAGCCGTCAGAGACTTGGGAGGCATTACCTGGGGAAATACGAGTCAGTATAAGTCGATAAAGGATGAAATTTGAATGCAGGGAGGGGTGAAAGATTGCGTGTAGGTAAAAGAACGAAAGAAGGGAGAAGAGAAGGGAGTGATGAAGGGCCAAGAAGTGGGAATATGCAATGATAGAATGAATAAAGAAAAAATAAATAAAATGTAGAGAAAACGCGACACGACAAGATGGATACGCGCGTGGAGAGAGGGTTGGACTGAAGAAAATACGAGTTTAAACCTGAGGAACGGTGTTAAAGGGAGGAGTGGAGGGAGTACGAGGAAGAAAGCGAGGAGTAAAGAAATGAGGACCTGCATGAACGAGTCAGGGGGTAGGAGGGAAAAGGATGGAGGGAGTGGTGAAAAGAAACGATGTGTGTATGGGAAAGAATGGGGAAGCGAGAAGGTAGGAAAAAAGATGAGGAAACGGGGATAAACGTGCGAATGAGTGAAGTGGTAGGAAGAGAACTGAAAAAACTGAGGATGTGAGGAAAGGAAACGGATAAATCCTCATAGTATAGTAAAATCGGGGTGCACCACCAACAATAGGAGCAGAGCAGAGTAAGATAAATAAAAATGAAAATATAGGAGACGACGCGACAAAAACATGCACAATCATGATGAAGGCGAGAAGAGAGTAACATGTTGGAGGTACACACATAGAGGAAAACGATGTGTATTAAAAGAATAAAATAAATAGAAACTTAGAATGAGGGGTTAAAGGGATAAAAAAACGCTTGGTGGGAACACATGTACAAATGGCAGGAAAAAGAGGATAAAGCGATGAAAAGTAAACGAAAAATGAAGAAAAGAGAGAGGGGCGGGGTAAACAAAGAGAGGAAAGCAACTCACCAGCATGGGTAGCATCATCCTTCGCAAAAGCAGGCTTGAGCTTAGCAAAGCTCTCACAAATACCATCATGCTGACCAACAACGATTTCGTGCTCCTTGTTGGTCTGTGATGAGATGAAAAAAACGGCAACAAGGTTGCTACAGCAGCAGTGGGGAAACAAACGGACCTGACGACGTGGTCAGAAAACAAAGGTCCAAATTGAAAAGGACAAAGTCAGAGATAACTCACAAAGTGGACGATACAACTTGCCGCACACTTCCTGCTTTGACGAAAATGTTCCAGTAACGATGTCATCTAAATGATATTAATAGAGCTGCAACACTATCAAAAAAGGGGCTTGAATCAGGGGTTCATGAAGCATGCGCAAGGAAAATGCGCGGAACCACACCCTTTCCTGCTCCAGAAAGCGAGGTAACAGCCAACGAGTACCCAGAAAGATGAACGTGAATGGGGTTGGTGAGCTATAATGAACCTAACAGGTTGGAGTAGGGCGACATGGTGCATCACGATTGAGCGAGGAGGTGAACATATAGCGGCTGGTTAATGGACCGAATATTAGGCAAGGAAATCTACAATGCAAGTGACAACAATACGTACCAATCGTACCAATAATCGTTAACCAGACCCTGCCAAAGAAGTCCTAGACCTCTGCGTCATCCAAGTCTGAGATCGGAAAACTTCAAGATTTTTTCCCCTGGGAAAGGCAACCTCAGAGAGCGAGGATGGGCTATCACGACATTTTTTTCAAGACTTGAAGAACACAATCGTGGTTCACAACTTGATCAGAAAACTTCCGCAAATTGTTATTGTGCACCCTAAACCAGATATTTATTCGTACAAAATTGAGCGAAGATAAGATTGGAGGTTGAAATGATCCCAAACTTCCGCTTCATCACCATCTGCGCTACCCCCTGACCGACGGCCTCGTACTCTTACTCCCACACCTTCCATGTAGAGGAACAGTGGGGCAAGCAGGTCGATGCAGGACTTGGGGAAGAGGTATTCGTCGTGCAGGACGGCGTCAAGGGGCCAGTAGTGGCGTTTTTTGATGTGTCAGAGTTTACCTGACGGAATTGAGTGTTAGCAAGAGTTTTGTCAGAAATTCAGTTTTGACAATCTTGAGAGAGACGTGTTGGTTCATCCTTGAAAAGAAGAAAAAGAAAATCATCATAAATTAAATAAAAAAACGAAAATGAGTAAGGGGGAGCATACCTTGTGTCCCATACCGTCAAAAGATACCCCCAACCTAACTTCCTCGTCATCTGTGTCGTCAGAGGAAGAAGAAAAGGGGCATTGGTGTACCAAAATGATTCCGGAGAGCTTTACGTTTAACTGTGATTTCAGTAAGCCACGTTAGATTGAACGAAGTGGTTGGAAAAAGGAGGAGAGGGGGTGCTCCGTGACTGTGCGGAGGCGAAGGTGAGGATGGTGGGTGCGTATACTCCAGTGGCCCAGCTCCCAGCTCCCTTGGCTGTTTCTGAATCGATGGATGGAGGTGAGATGTACCCAGAGTGATCTGTAGCATCACTGTTGGGACTCGTGTCTTCGTCTTCCCCCTCTCTACCTCCATCCTCGCGTTATCTCCTTCGTTGCGACAGCTACACCGTGCAATGGACACCAACACACCAGTGGAGACACAGAGGGTAGACCCGGGAACCAAGAAAAGGATTTACATTGGGGTGCATACGGAGTTGACCTGGGGTGGGAGTGGGCAATTAAGCTGGTACAAGGGGTAGATCCGGTGGGCGAAGGGGGCAACAATGTTGATGTTGACGTCGAGGGTGCTCTGATCCGGGTCTTGATAAAGAACTTGCTGGAGTGTCAAGGGGAAGAGAAGGTGTCAAGAGTGAGCTCAACGAGTCATCCACTCCAGACTGGAAGGTAGAGATACTGGGGTGAGATGGGGAGACAGACAACGTTGTGAACGTTGGAACCCCCATTCTCAGCTAAAACCCTTCCCGAACTCTGGCTCTCGCTTTGGAAGATGACAACTCCAACGCTGGCGATGGCCTTGCATTCAAGCACGGGAGGAACGACAACGAGTCTGCCTGCACCATCCTTCACCTCTGCATCTTTTCCCTCGACCTCTCTCTCTCGCACGTGCACCTCTATCATCGCCCATGAGATCGAGCTTTTTAGGGTGACCAAGTTTGGGTGGGGAGGGGTGGAGGGTCGTCGTCGCAGTTGTTGCAAGAGCGGGTCCGCAAAATCGACCGTAGTTGACGCTGCAGTGCTACGATCATGCGGATTGGGCATGCTTAAACAAAACATGAGTTCAAGCTTAAATAAAACAACATAGAACCTCAGCTCACCGAACACTAGGCTCGCGAGTACATCGCTCACCCCCACACCCGCAATTTACTAAGCCTGCTGGCCAACCTCCAGACTAACAGGAACAGCAGCAGCAGCAACAGCTAGCATACGGTTTCCCCGACTTCCTGCTCTCCTTGGACAAATTCGCCACCCTATCCATCCCGACTGCACCCGCACCAATAATCGCGGTTGAAACAGAGAGCACACCCCATGGGTCGACGCGAACCTCTGGTTCAAGTTTCTTCGCCTCAACTCGGGATTGAGGTGCTGGTTGAACAGGAACAGGGACGGGAATTGAAGGGATAGGTGCACTGCGTTCAAACTTGGGATTGGTCACCGCTACTCCCCAGATATCGTGCCCTGCGTATAGATCAGCGAAAGAGTTGGAGTAAGGATCTGCCTGAGGCATAACTTGAGGAACGATGGGAAAAGGAGGAGCTGGTGACTCAAAGGGTGAGGCAAGAGTGAGCGTGAATTCGGGATGGGGGTTAGGAAATGTCTCAGCGGCCTCAGATGACGCAGGTTGAGTGATAGGAGTGGGAGCTACAGTGACGGCGATGCTGGGTTCTTGAGAGGGTTCTCGTGTTACGGGAACAGTGGGTGTAGTGGGCTGTTTAGAGGGGGCACGAGAGATGTTGGTCGGTGCACGTGGTTGTTGAGATGAAACCCTTGAAACAGGGACAGAATGAGTGGGTTGAGGTCGAGGTGAGTTGGAAGGAGCAGGAGAAAGATATAAGGTAATTACAATGTAGCAACTTTGTTGGTCCGCGGACTAGCTACAACGTAATGACTGAGTGTGATCCATGGATCGCCATGGATTTCCTACATTTTGGGTAACTACACTAAATAGTTATTTCATTAGATAGAATATAAGTGAATTAATTATTACTAGTAGGTGGGCGGGTTGGGTAGGGTGGATTTCCGAGTGAGCGGCGGGTGAGCTGGAATGGGTGGATTGGTAGTTTTCCAAGGGAATGGGAGGGGGGTAGCGGGTAGGTTGGGGTGGGTGGGTAGTAGTGGATTGGGGTGGATTGGGAGATTTCCGCGGAAATGGGGGGAGGTTGGGGGGTGGTTTGGGGTGAGTTTATTGTAGTGGATTAGGTTGGAGTGGGCACATTGGGGTGGGTGGGTAGTAGTGGAATAGGGTGGATTGGTAGATTTCCGCGGAAATGGGGGGGGGGTGGTTTGGGGTGAGTTTATTGTAGTGGATTAGGTTGGATTAGATGAATTTACAAGGGAATGGGCAGGTAGGGATGGGGGGATTTTTATATTTCCGCGGAAATGGTGATCCAAAATTGCCCATTTCCGCGGAAATGGGCAAATTTAGGAATTTTTCAATGCATGGATTTTTGAATTTCCGCAGAAATGGGCAAATTTAGACATTTTAAATACAGGGATTTTTTGAATTTCCGCGGAAATGGGTGAATTTGGACATTTTCAATACATGGATTTTGGATTTCCGCGGAAATGGGGAATTTTGAAAATGGTGGATTCTTGAATTTCCGCGGAAACGGGTGAATTTGGAGATTTTCAAATGCATGGATTTGTTAATTTCCGCGGAAATGGGTGAAATTGGAAGTTTTTAAATACATGGATTTTTGAATTTCCGCGGAAATGGTGATTCAATTTTGTAGATTTCCGCGGAAATGGGGAATTTGGAAATGGTGGATTCTTGAATTTCCGCGGAAATGGGTGAATTTGGAGATTTTCAAATGAGTGGATTTGTGAATTTCCGCGGAAATGGTGGACTTGTTAATTTGTGAGCAAAGGTTCCGCGGTATCGGAAATTCATTCCAATATTGAAATGAGTCAATATTGAAATGAGTCAATTGTTGAACTTCCGCGGAAATGGTGGATTTTCTGTGGAATTGGGTGGATGCCATTCATAGATTTCCGCAGAAGAGGTGGATATTAACAAACTATAACCCAAGGGTGTTGCAAACATTGTCAGCAAATAAGCAGAAGTAATTAACTCCTGCAGGTTGGGAAATAAGTTTCCAATTAAATTCTGACCCAGTACCATGTACCCGCGGGTAGTCTTTACAAAATGAATCCAAAATCATCCAAAACAAGCAACATTTGGCAGAGATACTAATATTTCAAGCATTTTCTGCTTGATTTTACACCGTTTCAGGCGCTCTTGGACCTGTTTTGAAGTCCGTGGGTACACCAGCTTTCATTCATGACCCGGTACCATGTACCCACCGGTATTCCGCCCGAAACAAGTCCCAAATCATTCAAAACGGCTGTCATTTAGCTAAGATATCCATGTTTTGAGGATATTATGCTCAATTCTGCACCGTTTTGGGCGCTCCGGGGCTTGTTTTGAAGCCCGCGGGAACACCAGAATACAACCGGAAACATATCAGACCATTTACTTCATCCACCCCCAGGTGGAAAAGCAATATTGATTGAGGAAAAGGCAGAAATCATCATACCTGCAGGCAACAAGGTGTATTAAAGTATGCTTTCCCGCGGGTAGCCCACATTTCATCAAACAACACCCTATCTAACTCTGGCATAAATTAGATGTAACTCCCTCAGTTCTGCATTATTTTGAGTGATATTGGGCTTGTTATGAGCGGATTATCTATGGCTACAATATGGTATGTATATTCAGGTGTTCAGAGAATGATAGCAGTTGATCTTTGCGATATCTCCTCTTTTACAGGTACCCCTCTCAGCCCTACATCATAGATAAGGATATTTCTGGCAATAGAGAGCATTCAAATAATGCTGATGTTCTAAATTTTAGACTTGAATTGTGTTCTACATGTTTCATTCACAACAAAGTTCCAGAATACACCTGACAGACAAGGACTGGACAACTATTTTACAGGATATGGTTCCAATGTACCATATTACATCCATTTTTGTAGCTTATATGACTGATACGTCGGATTAATGACCAAGAAAGAAGGAAACAAGAGTCAGAAGCAATTCTTAATGATATCTTGAGACTTTCTTCAACAAAAGTACCAAAGAAAACACCCACCAGACAATGGTGAGACAATGGTTAGACAGGATGTTGTTGAAACAGAAGCATAAGTCTCTTCTTCGTCCTGTTCAAACAACAAAAGTCAAAGAGAATACTGCATGGATATTAAGAATAATAACATGTAGGACATATCTTGTCTCAAATACACTCATATTAGTGTCAAATGTTGTTTCTAGCACATACTCCCCTCTCATTGTATCATTATCCAATATATAACCCATGTATTTCCAGAAATATCCTTATCTATGATGTAGGGCTGAGAGGGGTACCTGTAAAAGAGGAGATATCGCAAAGATCAACTGCTATCATTCTCTGAACACCTGAATATACATACCATATTGTAGCCATAGATAATCCGCTCATAACAAGCCCAATATCACTCAAAATAATGCAGAACTGAGGGAGTTACATCTAATTTATGCCAGAGTTAGATAGGGTGTTGTTTGATGAAATGTGGGCTACCCGCGGGAAAGCATACTTTAATACACCTTGTTGCCTGCAGGTATGATGATTTCTGCCTTTTCCTCAATCAATATTGCTTTTCCACCTGGGGGTGGATGAAGTAAATGGTCTGATATGTTTCCGGTTGTATTCTGGTGTTCCCGCGGGCTTCAAAACAAGCCCCGGAGCGCCCAAAACGGTGCAGAATTGAGCATAATATCCTCAAAACATGGATATCTTAGCTAAATGACAGCCGTTTTGAATGATTTGGGACTTGTTTCGGGCGGAATACCGGTGGGTACATGGTACCGGGTCATGAATGAAAGCTGGTGTACCCACGGACTTCAAAACAGGTCCAAGAGCGCCTGAAACGGTGTAAAATCAAGCAGAAAATGCTTGAAATATTAGTATCTCTGCCAAATGTTGCTTGTTTTGGATGATTTTGGATTCATTTTGTAAAGACTACCCGCGGGTACATGGTACTGGGTCAGAATTTAATTGGAAACTTATTTCCCAACCTGCAGGAGTTAATTACTTCTGCTTATTTGCTGACAATGTTTGCAACACCCTTGGGTTATAGTTTGTTAATATCCACCTCTTCTGCGGAAATCTATGAATGGCATCCACCCAATTCCACAGAAAATCCACCATTTCCGCGGAAGTTCAACAATTGACTCATTTCAATATTGACTCATTTCAATATTGGAATGAATTTCCGATACCGCGGAACCTTTGCTCACAAATTAACAAGTCCACCATTTCCGCGGAAATTCACAAATCCACTCATTTGAAAATCTCCAAATTCACCCATTTCCGCGGAAATTCAAGAATCCACCATTTCCAAATTCCCCATTTCCGCGGAAATCTACAAAATTGAATCACCATTTCCGCGGAAATTCAAAAATCCATGTATTTAAAAACTTCCAATTTCACCCATTTCCGCGGAAATTAACAAATCCATGCATTTGAAAATCTCCAAATTCACCCGTTTCCGCGGAAATTCAAGAATCCACCATTTTCAAAATTCCCCATTTCCGCGGAAATCCAAAATCCATGTATTGAAAATGTCCAAATTCACCCATTTCCGCGGAAATTCAAAAAATCCCTGTATTTAAAATGTCTAAATTTGCCCATTTCTGCGGAAATTCAAAAATCCATGCATTGAAAAATTCCTAAATTTGCCCATTTCCGCGGAAATGGGCAATTTTGGATCACCATTTCCGCGGAAATATAAAAATCCCCCCATCCCTACCTGCCCATTCCCTTGTAAATTCATCTAATCCAACCTAATCCACTACAATAAACTCACCCCAAACCACCCCCCCCCATTTCCGCGGAAATCTACCAATCCACCCTATTCCACTACTACCCACCCACCCCAATGTGCCCACTCCAACCTAATCCACTACAATAAACTCACCCCAAACCACCCCCCAACCTCCCCCCATTTCCGCGGAAATCTCCCAATCCACCCCAATCCACTACTACCCACCCACCCCAACCTACCCGCTACCCCCCTCCCATTCCCTTGGAAAACTACCAATCCACCCATTCCAGCTCACCCGCCGCTCACTCGGAAATCCACCCTACCCAACCCGCCCACCTACTAGTAATAATTAATTCACTTATATTCTATCTAATGAAATAACTATTTAGTGTAGTTACCCAAAATGTAGGAAATCCATGGCGATCCATGGATCACACTCAGTCATTACGTTGTAGCTAGTCCGCGGACCAACAAAGTCGCTACATTGTAACTTCCCTACCTGCCTGCGAACGTAAACAGTAAAACCTAGTAATGTATAAATACATAATCCAACAAGAGAAAAGAGAGAACGCCGACCTTTAGAAGCTCGTATACCCGCCCAACATCGCCCTCGGCACATGCAAAGCTGAACTCCATGGAAAGAAGTCCATCGCGTATGAGTGCAATGGAATTAGACAGTGTGCGATCTCCTTTGCTATGTCGACGATGAGAAACAGGTATGCGCACACTCGATTTTGGACTAGGGTCCTCAACAGACCATGAGGTTCCTAAAGGTACAGTCCGAGTCCATTCAGTGTTAGCCGTGGTGTCTCCGAGTGCTTCGTACACTGCCTGTGTCGTTGAATATGCCGAATGCAGGGCCATTGAATGTGACTTAAGCTCCTGAAAACTCGGAAGTTTCTTCACCTCTGACAGTTGGCGGAAATGCAACCGGAGATCGTTACAACGAAGGTGTAAGCTACAAGAACAACAGTTTTAATAAATAATTTAAAATCAGTTAATTGTGTTACTCACCGCCAACAATCAAGCACTCGGCTGACAATGATCACATTGAGAAGCTCGCTACCTTTGTGATAATCAACTTTCTTCACGTTTGGTGGAAGTGGCTGTCCAATCTGACACGCGCTGTGTCCAATACAAGAAGGGTCGCGCGAGGTTGAGGAGCCTTGGTGCGTCTCGTAAAGCCGGCTAAGGTTGGTCCACTCCGTGTGCCACAAAGCAAGAACAGGTTGTACCAGCTCAAGACTCTGAAGTGGGTCGCGGTGAAACTGGAGGTACCGTTTAACCTCATGAAGCTTTTGGAAAGTAAGCCCATCACCACCGACAAGAATAAGCCGGTTAAGATAGTCACCATCCTTCTGTCCGATTTGTGAAAGGAAGTCGACGAGGCCATCCTTGAGCTCAGCAGTGTATGTCTCGTTTTTACCGCTGGTCGAGAGGGAGTGAACAGTTGTTGCAGTTGGTTCCAGGCGAAGTTTCGCACCCTCCGTCCGAAATCGCTCGCTAACCAGTGGCTTCATTGCGGCGAGTTCTGGCACGTAGTTGACAAGGATACGGAGCCAGTGACTGCTGTAAATTACATCGAGATGTGAGCTGTCTATCCACGAGAGAAACTGGGAGACAGTGAGGTCCGCTCGTCTGTTTTCCATCATTTGTTTTCGTCGTTCTTCCACATCCAAGGCAGCTGCGTCGACCCCATTCATCTCGTAGTACACACCAGCAATTCCTATGTTCATCTGCGCGACTCGACCCATGCGCAGCTCCTGCGGTTTGATATAGTTCTGAACGTTGTCGAGCTGAAGAGCACCAATGATTGCTGGATTTCGACCTCGCTGGAACGTGATGCGGGTTTGATGCCTTCCAAGTTGTTTAGCTGCTTGGTATATTGTTGAGTAGCTGGGCATTTCACCAAGACGTGAGTTGTAGGCGAAGAGGTCTGCTGCTGCTGAGTGAGCAAAATAGAGGAGCCCTTTAAGGAGCGGGAGAAGGCGGGCCTCGCGATTGCGAGCGAAGTTGAGGGAAGATAGAGCATTAATTCGTACCTACAGAGCAATTATTAGATTAATGAAATATATTGAGAGGTTAATCTACGCACCAGTTCAATTGGTCTGAGATCCACCTTCCGCACATGAACAACCCTGCGTACACGACCTCCAATCGACTCTAACAGTCTAGATGTTAGTGGTTGAACATCCGTCTGTACTTTCCCTATATCTCTCATTGTAGATGCACCTATGTCAATCATCTCCAACTTTTGATGCGCAGCTGTCCGTAAACTCGCATGCAGCCCAAATTCTGACCTTACAGCTAACCGTGCCTCAAAAACTACCCTTTTTTCGATTAACTGAGCAGCAAACGATGTTATGGCGGGGCGAAGCGACTGTATTGAATCGTATGGTACATCCAGGTTGTACATAAGGTGCTCCTCGGATTTGCCGGTCCCAACTCCTAGACGACTATCCGGGCTCTTGATCCACAGGTCAATGATTTTGATCGGAGTATGAACCATCCGCCCCGAGAGAAAAGATGACATGATTTGGGCGTGCTGCTGCTCTCGACCTCCACGCGATGAATGGTGGGACATGTGGTAGAGATAATCCCCAAATGTCCAATTACATGACTTGAGGGCATCGGTCATGTGTTGCAACTTCTGGGGTATGGAAAGGTAGGCGGGTTTTAGTGTGCTGGTATGTGGTGAGGAACGGAATGTATGGGTGAGGGACGACGTAGGGAGTGGCGAAGATTGAAGAGGAAGGGCAGGTGCGTGTGTGATGTTGTGATGAGCCTTGACTTTCTTGCTGACCGAGAATTTTGAATAGTAGCTTGGTTTTGCATTCTCGTCGGTGTTTGTCTTTCTCTTCGTGCTGTTGCGGTGCTGAAAGGGGGCTGGTGCATTGTTTGTGATGTCCTGGAATCCAGCAGGACCTGTATTAGAAGACATGGCAATAATAATAGCGATGGGGCGGGTATATGGGCATCCACTTATATGAAAAAAGGCGGGTATTGGGGAATATTAAATCATCTAACCACTAACACTCTGTTTCCAAGGCCGGAATCATACATGCAGGGATAAGATGACGAGGTGAAGTGAGAGAATCAACAAAGACGCGAAACGCGTTAACTAGCTCACGTGCTCTTAGGTGTACAAACAAACGAAGGGCAGCTCTTGGCTAGCTCGAAAAATTACTTTATAAGGCAGGAGAGGCCAACCTACGACAAGGATACCGTGTTACGAATCAGACCCCCGCTACGCGGGGTGCCCCCCGAAGGGGGGCATTTGTCTGACTACGGGAGACTAGGGAAGACCACGGAATTGGGAGAGTGTGTTCATGACAACAGTGATAGCAAGTGTCAAATCTTCATTACCAAGGTCCACATCCCATGTTCATGGAATTAGTATGTCTCTGTGCCTTGTTTAAGGACGAACAGGTCTGGTCTTTGATTTGCCGTCCTTGGATAGACAAAGGGAATGTAATATCAAATGTGAACTGCAGATAAGACAAAATGAACAGTTATATAGAACATCAAAGAAAAAGAACAAATGACTAGATACAAAGCAGCAATTGGATGAAGTACCTAACAAGCTAGCACAGTAATTGGATGAAGGATGACAAGGATCCAGATAAATATGACTGGTTGGACAAAGCGAAAAGAAGTAAACAAAATACAGAAGAAAAAAATTGTTCAATCACAATCATTTGCTGCATGCCGGATAAACAAGCCGCTGAGATGCACTAGAATGAGATGAATTACTCAAAGGCAAAATGAGAGACCAAAACTACTCACTACCTCACTCCCCATGGTTGGACAACCCGGCTGCCTGACGCTTTGGGACTTGGAGGAAGGGATGAAGTAAACCTTTGAATGAGAGCTTCTGAGAAGGCACCAACGAAGTGTCTGTGCCATCTGATATTTCTGGCTCATGCGCCCATTGCCAGAACAACATTCTATATTTGATGTTTGAGGGACGTGTGTTTGCTGCGATTGATTTGCGGAGATGCTGAGCTGCAAGTCTGAATTCAGCTGGTAGGGGATTGAAGTTGGCGAACTGTGTTATGAACTTGGTGAGCATCTCCTGGTTCTCCCTCTGGTTGTTCTTGAGGACGGCCCTGAGGCCCACATTCGTTTGCACTTCAGGTTGGGCCAATTCAAACTCAATCATTTGTTTCGCCTGAAGGGCACACTCAATGCGCTCATGTAGATCTTGGTAGAGATTGGAGGATGCTGCAAATGCAGGTTTGCCAAATGCATCTACCCCATGATAAGCAATATCATTCAGTATTTCCAATGCCGATTTTCTGGTATTCATAAATCAAGTTATGGATACCTGATACTCTCCAAAAAAGGCCTAAGGAAACAAAGTCAATATCATTAGACAGATCACAGACAAAGCTCAATACTTGCCTTGCAAATTTGATCTCTCAGTTGAGCAAAGTTGGACTCTGCTCGCATTTGAGCGTGTTCATTGTGCAGTGTGTCCCACACGGTGGTGACAAATGTCACTGAGTCAAGACCACGATTAGGTTCCAGGAACTGCTTGAGCATATCCATGGTCCTGCACCGACTTCCTGCCAGTCGAGTTTCCGAGATTGGGGTCAAATATAATATTCTGTCGACAAAAGTTAAACTAAAATTACAAATTAATGGAATTCAACACTGTAGATCAGAGGAATTATCTTACAAATTGTCGTGCAGCCACCTTCTAACCATGTCCATAATTTCCACCTCCGAGATCTTCGAGTTTGAAAATCCGGGGGTATCGACCAGATACACGGGATCGCCATAAACAGTCAGATTTACAACCTTGTAAGTATTCACCCTCTGTGTATACCCCGACAGTTGATCTTTAGAGATCGAAAGTTGCTGAGATTCGCCTGCGAGTGCTTCAATGAACTTGAGATGCATGTCAAAATATTCAGCTTCAATGTATCTCAAGGTGACAGGTAATCGTGGACTTACAGAGCTTTTCCCGGCGCCTGTGGGTCCCATGATACTGTATTAATTCGTTCATTGAATACATGTTGGACCATAATTACTTTTACAAATCACACGTACAGACATCGGTACGGGTGCTGGTGGGGGCGGATGCGAGTGACAGGTTCCACCGAGATATCACCAGTGATTTTAAGCCGTTTGAGTTCGGGAAAATTCATGACAAGAGTACCAGGGGATAAGAGAGACTTGGAAATGTGTAGGTGGTCCTGACTGGATGAGTGTAAGGGATAGGAATGCCCAGAAGCCAAGTTGATAATCGAGTGAGGAATCATCCTGATCCCCACTGGCCTATATACTACATCGGATAAACTATCTACCGGTATGCTGTGCACTAAATCTAAGAATAGGCTAAGGCTATGCGATATCAAATGATGGTGACGAAACAATCAGGAAAGGAGGCTGCGCACTATGACAGGGGTATCAATGATGCAACGGGCGGCTGTACAGTGATCTAGAGATGATGACCAGGCTGTGCACCGTAACCGCGCTAGGGTGGGGGTTCTGTGACAGATCCCCTGACACTATCTCCCCATCTAGATTTGCTGCCCCAGCAAATCCCTTAGCTTCCACGTCTACCGCCTCGTCCACTGCGCTCCCGGAAAACCACACCGCGACCACCCCTTGAAGGAGCAGTGGGGGGGATAGGGTTCCCAAGAGTGGGCGCAAGTGCTGAGAAGTGGGCTCTCATCGCATCAATGCTCATCGGCGAGCCAGGCGAGAGTGCCGGGGTAGGATTGGCGGTCTGCATCACGGCTGTAGGCGCGATGGGAGTGTTGGGCTGGTTCACAGGTGTCATCGAAGCTGATCGAGCACCTGGGGTAGCCACCAGTGAAGGTGGGGCGGCCGTGTTCATGACGATGGAGGGGACGACCGGAGTAGAGCCTGGAGCAGGGGTAGGAGTTGCCGACGGTGCTGCAGGGGTTAGAGCGGCGGACTGAGGAATTGATGGTGGTGAGGGGGGCTGAGTGGCCGGAGCAGCCTGAACGATGGGAACAGGGGCTTCACGGAACTTCCCAGCGGTTGGCCTCCCACTGGCATCACGAGCGGGACCCGGAGCATCCCGCTGCCTAGGAGCGCGGACTCGACGACGAGCGAGCTGCTTGCCCAATACGACGAGGGCATTACCAACTTGAGAGTCGGTACCGCGAATAGAGACGTGGCGGGCACCAGCTGATCCGTCCTTTACCTCAAAGGCTCGGATGTGCGCACCAGATAAGTCATGGATCTGTTTAAGACCCCTTCCACCTCGCCCAACCAGGTGCGCTGCCATCGCGTCGGGTACAATGACAGTGAGCAACTGCTGATCGGGTTTGTCGTCCTTCTGAGGGTAGGTGCCCGACATATGAAGGTGGGTGGGAATAGTGCCTTGTGGGGGAGTAGGAGCCGGTGGGGCGGGAGGCTCAGCCTTCTTCCGCTGACGGCGAGAGGGTTGGGTAGGTGCGATAGCTGCAATAGTCTGTTGGGTAGAGAGCTGGTTGGTGACGGAGCGAAGCTCCTCCTGGAGCAGCCTCATCCGCTCATAGAGTTGGTCGAACTGTTCAGTGACGAATTCTTCCAAGGACATCTCTGGTGTAGTAGACATTGGGAGCAGGGTGTGGGCGAAGGGTAGGGCTTGTAGGATGAGGAGTAGATGGTGTGCAGTGAGCTAGAGAGGTGCAGACTGCTGTAGAGACTCGATTATGATGTAAGGGATAGGAATGCCCAGAAGCCAAGTTGATAATCGAGTGAGGAATCATCCTGATCCCCACTGGCCTATATACTACATCGGATAAACTATCTACCGGTATGCTGTGCACTAAATCTAAGAATAGGCTAAGGCTATGCGATATCAAATGATGGTGACGAAACAATCAGGAAAGGAGGCTGCGCACTACGACAGGGGTATCAATGATGCAACGGGCGGCTGTACAGTGATCTAGAGATGATGACCAGGCTGTGCACCGTAACCGCGCTAGGGTGGGGGTTCTGTGACAGATCCCCTGACAATGAGACAATGAGCGTAGGAAGCAAGGTGTGGTCGACAGTTGCATGCATGCCAGACATGAGGCAGTGGCCCGAATTATCTCACTTCCCTGATCGTCCATATCTTATCACACAACCACCCTTATTTTGGTGTTTATACTTACAAACCTCTTCATCTAAATTAACACAATGATAATCCTGTTTTTTATCGTCACAGGTTTGGTGGATTCATCAACTAAATTTCGACGAGGATGAACCCATTTTGTGTTATGTACCTAGATAAGATAAAATTCGTACACGAGGTCTGATTCTCACAGAATTGTGCATTGACACGTTAATTCTTTCTTCCCTTCCCCCCATCATCACACCACCCCATCCAACCTCTCGCTCTGCTCTTGGTCCCGTTCCTCATCTGCTGGACACCTTTGCAGCTGAACAATTCGTAGAGGCTCTGATAGCGATATTTTTCGTTGGGATTGGGGAGTAGTGCTCATGAATTTCTTACATTACCTTGTGAGTTCAGCTGTTTTATCATGAACGATCGCATCCACTAACTTGCACGTCGCCTGATCAGGTGTAGAAAATGTCTTTTCTAGAATTAATACATCCATCTCTTTTATTCCTCCCTCCTATCTTCAAGTCATGAGTTTCGTTGCAAGGCTTCCCAGATTTTATACAACGATGGGCCAACGACAGGATTGCCAACCGCCCCGTATTCCTCTCCATCACGAGCATGAGGCCATCGACGCCTTCACGTTCCATTCTCACTGACGCCATTCCCTCCAACCAGTTTCCTTCGTGCTCGGCTTTACACCATTATTCGCTCTGCCGCTCTCGACACTTGGACCAACAACCAATTCCAATCTCCCGCGCAACTGGACAACGACCGTGACTCATCTCTTCTCTTGCTTTCTCCTCTGCATTCATTGCTTGCATCCAACATGTCATATCTTGAACCTAGACTGAGTATGACCGACGATGAGCTCTCCTTTACGCCCGGACCACTCTCCTCGTTATTTTCTGACCGATCTGTTGCGAACTCTCAAGTATATCTGTATCACGCATCTTTCCTTTCTACCTCCCACAACGACTCTGAAGCGCGACTACCCTCTGCTTTACTCGTGCCTCACTCACCCCCCTCAAAGCCCTTCTCCGTGCGTTTGCTGCAATCACCCTATCGCATCATCTGCATGCGTCATCGGTACCCCTTGTCCAGCGTCCCTTCATGTTCATTTTCCGTGCTATATCCAGCAGCAACTCTCTTCAAGATCTCTGCTGTCCTCATTTAATGTCGAAATTTGCTACACTGCGTTGACGCTCACCTATACAATACACACCGCCGTCTCCTCATCAGAAGTGGGATAGATGTTTTCACCCTTGTATCATCACCTTTGGCCTAGATATATGCGTCCTATTTGACGTCGTTTTGCTCCAGATTTACGTATGTTCCTCACTACACTCTCATTGCTACATATTCCATTATTCATCCAATACTCGACTCCCTGTCTTCCTCGGGCGACGCCCTCCGGTCCCATCATTGTCGAATCACTTCACTGTTTCACTCCTCGTACGCTGGAAATTTGGCTGTTTCTTTCACTCTGTGCGATTTATGTTCGGTTTCTATAATGCTGTACCCCCGTCCTTTATCCCTCTCGTTGATCAGATGCCGTGTTGTCGATTCTCACCCGACAGACGACCCACTAGCCCGACGGACCACCCAAACCAACCCAGCGCATCATGCCCCAACTCAATATTTCCTCACCTTCTCGGCAGCTCACCCTCACCATCCTTCTCCCCGGTAACTTCATTTTGCCCAAAAGGTCCTTTGTGTCGTTGAGAAGTACGAAGTATGAGCTCGCCTGCTGTTTCCGCACGCACAGCGCCTGACGAAGTGTCGGCGTTGAAATGCCATCCCGCTGCTTCCGAAAATGCAAAGCCGTCGTTTCTATAATTTGTTAGAGAGTCTTGATGAGGGAGAGAGGAGGAAAAATGGAAAGGAAAGAAATGGTATACAGCGCGATGAACAAAAAGCGGGGGGATATTAGGTTCAGGATGAAAAGTTGTCCTCCAATTATTCAGCGTAACAGTGACAAGCATGAAAACAGCGACGCCTCAAGGGATGAAATAAATTGACATTATTCAATTAAACCAGACAATGTAGGGATGTGAAGGCAGGAAGACAAAGGAAGAATACGCACCAAGCGACGTGATGCAAAGCCTCCCATGAGTCCCATCTGTGGATTTTCCGTCATCCCTGAACAATAATCGGGGTATCAAGGGACCAACCCAAGTGCATAGAGTGTCCTCGTCACTGTATCCCTCAATTCCTGACTAAATACTCCTTCATGCCCATCCTGAAGACGCGTCTGGGAAGCGGACAGGGGAGGAGGTTTTGATGTGGCTGTGCACTCACATTCAATGTGTGATGTCAATTCTTGTTTCCTTTCCCTCTTCCACCCCGCCTTTCGTCATCTTTCACTCATCACTCTCGTACTGGGCTTTATAATTGGAATGTGGGTCTCCTATTGTTCCTTTTAGTATGATGATAATGGAGATGATGAACACGGGCATGGGATTGAAACTAGCGACAATATCTGTGAGTCTGGCTGTTTTGTCGCTCAGAAAGAATTCAGTGGCCTTTGGGCTAGTTACGTCTCATTTTTAGGTAGTTTATTGAATTTATTTCGTTTTATCGCTGGATATTGTGCTTTCCGCACAATTACACGTCCTCAACCCAGCCGCGAATCATCGAACGACAGGGGGTTATGTGGCTGTGCCTCTTGCACCAACCCTGTTCATCAACAAGGCGTCGCGTCAGTTCTTGGCTCCCTTCCCCCACCATCCTCCCAGCTCAACCTCCACTCCGTCTTTGTTCAAACGCATCCTGTTTCACTCAGAACTCTCAAACTAGTCTTTGTACTTGAAATTTGGCTCTCTTCGCGTTCTTTGGGTGAGGTGAACGCGCAAATAGGACGTTACAACTAGAACATATCTGTGAGTGTTGTTATTTCGTCATAGAGAAAAAAATTATTTACTGACTCTTGGACTATATAGGTGTAAATATTAGTACCTTTATGGAATTATTTCCTTCACTCCGTTACGTTGCGCATTTTGCCTCACATCATTAACCAAGCCGTCGTCATATGCAACGAAAACGGACTGTTTCAGTGGTTTCTCGCCGTTCGACATCCAGATCTTTTCATCTGGCAGTTTGTCTCTCCTTTTATCTTCACGTTCTCTTCACGTTCTCTCTCTTCAGGTTTCCCATTCAGTGGACACCGACGTTAAATATCTTCTGTTTAATTTATTCATATATGCCGCAGCCATTAGCCTGTCACTTTGAATTCCCCTAGTAATATCCCATCACTGCTTTCATGACCCCTACCCAGGCTCCATATACGTGCTATTTTCATCCTCATGCCGTCGTGCCTTCTATTCGGTCTCATTGTCACATACTGGAACCATTCCTAATTTCGCTCCCTGTCTTCTCCAGTAGAGATATCTACGCCATTAATCATTCGCAAATGCCCCTGAGTGCGCTTTCATTTATCATTTTTTCCTTTTATTCAAGAAATACTGCACTTCGGCGCTGGTAGCAGGGTGGATGTTAGTGGTGGTGAGGTCCGGCCTGAATATTGTCGTCGCAGCCGACCGTCATCACGTAGACGTCAGCTCTTTCCATCATCGATCCAGCTGGAACCTGCTTGCTTTGGGTATTCTGATTCTTTGTCACTCCGTTCCACCACCACCCTCATCTTTGTCCACAACGTCTCGATCCAAGGCTTTCTACCCAACCACTATGCTCATGGCGGCGTCATCCATTTATGCTCCACAGATCCCTCTTCCCAATGCCGTACTATCTTATTCGAATCTGTGCCCACTGCACTGCCCACTAAGTAGCAGAGGGACATGGGATGGTGCAACGTGTTTGTCAGAGGTGCGGTTCACCTTTTGAGACCAGTCCCAAATCTGGTATTTTCTTTTCATGCAATTGGTCGCATTCACTATCACCTCACCCTGGAGTCAATGCGTTTCATAGCTTCGTCCTCGCTCTCGTTGGAAGCTCCCTCTCCTGCTTCTCCTTCTGTCGTCACCCACCATCATTATCCTTCCACATCCCGTACCATCTCCTCCACTCAACCACTACACTCACATCAACGTCACTCACGCTGTTCCCCCCATATTCAACATCATCAGAGAACGCGATGTATTAAGAGTGTGTAAATTTTACAAAAGAAGAATAGTCGGTAGGAGGCACGAAGGATACAAGCGAATTAAAGAATGCCGACGGTGACGTCGTGTGATGAGCATTCGAAGAGCATTAGAATGACGTTGGGGTGAACCCGCATGAAGATGAAGACGAAAGGACGCGAAAACAACATACAAGCAAACAGACGAGCGGACGGGTGAAGAGAAAATGTTGAAATTGTGTAAGAGAGTGGACGAGGACTTATCTTCGACCCCACCACTTCCCGCCAACCTTCTCAATCTATAACGTCAGCGCTTTACTCACAAAGTCGAACATGCCACAGCACAACTCAGCCAGACTCAACTCAACTCCATTTACTGTGTAACCATCAACTTCGTCTTCAGCACTGGTTTAGCGTTGGGTTTGGGATGAGCTGTAGCTGGATGTTTCGCGGGGCTGCCGCTAAGTGGGCGTGTTGGCCTCAGTCTCCTGTATGACCACATTCTTCCTGTGCTGTCATAAATTTCGGCGTTTCCAGCTGTTTACTTGTCCCTTGCACTCATTGTAGGCGCGGTATTGAAGCACAAGGAAGAGTAAGACTCGGAGGGCTGGGAATAAGTCATGGTCTGGGGTTACCGGGGTTCATTCTCTGTATTACGAATCCTCCACTTGCTAGGCAGCGGCCATGTCTTGGAACAACACCAATATCCAACTTGGGATCCTCAAGTTTAACCTGTTTGTAGTTCTATGTTTTCTTCACTTTTTCCTGTCGTGACCTCTTACAGGCATGTCAAGGCAAGGAAGTATAGACGAGAACTAATACTTAGAGATTCGAAAGGTGGGCATAAAATTAGCTCCTGTATTTTTACGAAGCACTGTAGACTATGTACAAACTCGAATCGGAGCTATACTACTAACTAAGGGGGTTCGAAACGAAATAAGAAAGCGCCGAGGCGCACAAGAAAGGGTTTAAAACAAAAGAAATGACTTGAAATGGGTGAAAGGAGGGGGTGAAGTGAGAGGAAACGGGGGTTGGAATAGGAAAGGAGGGTAAATGTTGAAGAAATTGAAGAATATAAACGGACTTAACGCCCGTACGCATCATGAGGTGCATGGTTGTAAGGTACAATGGTCGGGGCTATCCCGTTTGGTATTGTGGCGGCTGATGGTAATGGTAACAAGCGACGCTGGTAGTGATAAAGTCGAGCAGTGAGGTAGTAATGAAGCCGTGATGACCGGGATGGGTAAGCGTCGTGATTTGGAGCGCATGCATGTGTGCGGGCGTGATGGTGAAAATGTAAAGAGTGGGTTACAGGTTCAGGTGAGCGCGCTGCTCATCATTGGTCGTCCTGAAATTTTGCAATACGAGGGGGAAAGGGTTACGGGATGGCGTGCTTTGGTTTGCTAAGTCATGCGAATACACAGCGTGAACCGTTCTTCAACAGCTCTCGCAAAGCACTCCACCCCATAATCCTCCTCTTCGTGTCCACCGCAGACTTCAGGCACTACACAAGCGTCAACCCCTCCTCCTTTCCACGTCACATGTCCCCTTTCAACCGCGAAATTCCTCTGTCGCCAACTGAATGCTGGTCGGCGAGGGATAATCTGTTGTTCGCAGTAACTGGTTGTGGCGACAGCTGGATGGGAGCCGTCGTTGCTGTTCCTCCTGAGGGCGTGATGTACGGCGAGGTTTTAAGGGGGTGGAGGAAAGGCGAGAAGCAAGTCTATGAAATGTATAGAAAATGAACACTTTAGTAAAGAGTCTGATGGCGAAGAGGCATAAAATGTATACAGCTCGTCATCAGATTATTAGATGATGAATAAGACTAATTAAATGGCAGAAGCGGGGAGAAAACAGAAGAAGCGGACGATACTCACTCAGGAAAGAACAGAGTAGAAAGAGCAATTGAATCGGCCTGGTCCATCTTATGAAACCTAGGCATAGGATGTAGGACGACTGGCAGAATTTGCCAGACGAGGACAAAATTTTTGTCATCCGGTGGTAAATGTAGCACCATAATGATGAGCGTAGAGTAGGGATATTTGGGCTAAATTTTCTTCGTCCATGATGCGGAACAAGGCAGGCGGCCAGAAGTGAGACTGTTGAGAAGCACCGGTGATGATGACAGCATGGGGGTGCAAGGGAGCGACCCAGGACGCAGACGTTTCATAGAACGGATATTAGACTGAATTTGCAAAGATATCATGAATAAGGACAAATAAGGAAAATACAGGGCGAACTTACGGAGAACGGTTTCCAGAGAACGAGGGCCCATCGCCTACCTCCAATCACGTCCTCTGCTGCCTAAGTACACCAAATTCGGCCAAGAGCGCATGCGTTATGCAATAAATCCACCATTTTCGCACTGGAAGGTAGATTGAGGAAAAACAGAGCACTATCTGGTGACGATGGACGCGAGGAAGATGGTGGAGAGACTGCAACCCTGATGTGCCCAATTCGGACAGGAAACCAGGAGAAACAAACACTGGTCAATAACGCGTCAATATCACATAATACGTAACATGCACGCGTCGCGTCCGTGGGTGATTATAAAACTCTGAGATAAATGAAGACCACAAGAATAGTTGTATGGACAACTGGAAAGGATTGTGTTCATAATCCGTTGGAACCTGCGGGCCAGGGTACTATCAAGATAACAAGAATACATATTCGCCGTCATTGCATGATGATCAAAGCTGCAACTGAAGGTCCAGGACTACCCAGTGGAAGCTGTTATGTCAAGCGATGAATTGCAGCGCTACATTTAGAATTTTGGGTTCACCGGACGTGATAATGTCTCAAGCTAAAAAATGGTTGAGAGTTCATAACCTCTGGCAATTGGACTGAATGGTCGTTGTATAGTTCTTGAACAAGAGAGGAAGGGAAAGAGCTGGTATACCCGCCGCTCATGCGAGCGGTGCTGGCGATTCACAGTAACTGGGTTGGGGACGAGTAGAAGAGAAATACAAATGACTCGTTCACGAACCGATATTGCGTAGCCACGGTCGGCGGGGAAAAAAGACAAGTATGCCACACCAATTCAAATATAAAAAGACCCATTTCGCTCTACATGGCGCTCGTCTACATTTTTCTTTTCCCCAGGCTTTCCAGCTTCGTAGTATAGCACGGATTCGCTGCGTCCCTCAGTGTCGCAGTCGCCAGCCAAGACTCTCAGAATACGACGTAATTTCCGGAGAGCACACTTCACTCCCCTCAAGTATCGCCGCCACCACCCTTCTCTCATATCCAGTTTCATGCGTTGTGTTTTGTTTTGATTCGTCATCCTACATTTGCGCACTCGTCTTCGTGTCTTTATTAAATTTTAAGGGACAATATGTATATATAACTTGTCTCATTATACAAAGTATACGATGTGAAAGATTCGGAAACAAGGGAAGTGTTGCCCGACGCCAATACATAGGTGATAAAACGATGAGCGTGGCGCGCTTCACTCGTAAAAATATCAGCGCATGATCGATTGGGCAGAGACACCGGGGCATGGTGACGACAACGACGCGTTGACGCAACTAGAAAGGAAAAGAAAATAGAGAGAAAAGTCGAAAAATAGGGGCTTACCCAGGACTGATTCATCAACCTGTATCATTAGGAATGCAGGATAGGTTTACGGAGCTTCAGATGCAGGTCGTGAATGTAGTGACCTCGAGGTATCAACCCAAAATTTACGAAATCGAAAATTTCTCGCGTTGGGAAAATAAGGGGCAACTGAGACTCGAGATAGACCAAGTTCGACGTGGAGAATGCAGTATCATGAACCGTGGACGGGAGGGTTTGAAGCGATAGGGGAGACCTCCACGGGTGAAACCCAAATAAAGGGAGCGGGAAAGAGGGTGAAAGTCGCGATGTTTGAGAGTGGAAGGATTGCAGTGGGTGAGAGAACACATTATGTTCACGCTGCGACTTGGGAGAAATGAAGAGTGATTGATGCACGAACCCAAGCGTTCTGTATCCAGCATATTCGGAAAGAACGTCTCACTTGTAGCTCGTTGATTTCGACATTCAGCTTTTTCTACTCTGCAGTTTGATTTTCGCGTATTCTCCTGTTACTGTAGGTAAATGGCAGTACTTCAGGAGATGAGTATGCTGAGGGGTACAGCAACGGTGTATATGGGGAAACGACTCGTTTTGCGGAGAGTCTCCAGCCTCAGGTAACAAGATGGATAAAAACAGACGTAGGGTTCAATTAAGGACGCGATTCTGTTATGATCAAGTGGCAATGAACATGGCCATCGCGTGAATCGCGTCTCAAAGCTCTGGATAACGGATGGGGAAATGGTAGTCGGCGTTTGAATTGATGATCAAGGAAAGCGTGCCATCAAACCTAGGTTGATATCAAACCAGGTTTGATATCAACCCACCACCCTCGTCTCCCGTCACCTGAGCTGAATGATGCTCTCCTCATTCCCTCCCTCTTTATTCATTCTATTTACTGTTCTCAATGTCACCTCAAGATTCATGAATTCCCCTGGATGAGGGAATGTTGCTGGTGCCGTAGTTATAAGATCGTTGGACGCATGGTTTGCGCCGTCGAGACCTATGGTATCATGGGTTCACATACTGGCTTTTTTAACTCGTTTGACCTAGGCACAGGTATGTACTCCTTTTACCTTTCCTGCGTATGACCAACACTCATTATTCTCAGTGCACTTATGTAGAACAATATCATCTTTTCCTTCACCATCCGACGACTCGTGATTAAGCCTACGCCAAGTGTTTATCAAACTCACTCCTGCTCTTAAACGCCTTTCATACATGTTGCGAACACTTGCGTCTCCCCTTATTTACACGACCGAATATCTGTTCGTCAATCAGACCCAGTCGTTGCGATATTAGGGAATAACATGTGGATGATGATGAAGACACGTTGCTGTTTTGGAGAAGTACACACAACAGAGACATGAAACCGATAATCTGATGCCCTGTCTGAGCTATGGTCGAGATTAGGTTGCTAGGTGAGCACATCGTTTTTGTGTCTACGTCTATGTTCGTCGACCAGTCCCTAATCATAGACTATGAGCAGCCACATTCATTACTCCCTCTCAATTTACTTCACGATGAAGGCATCCCTGCCATGAAGGGTTGGGCCTAGGTATGGTCATTTATTGCTCAACGACTCGCAGACGCTGACGACCTGGTGAAACAGCGCAGATGCGTTTGATGTACCAGCCATGTGAATGTTAGAGTGCAGGAGAGGAGGGTTGCGTCGGGTTTAGCGGCTGTCAGCTAGCAAGATCAGAACCAGGAGTTGAGACAGCCCGGGAGAGCCCCTTTGGTATCCGGATCCCTGATTATCTTGCCGTCTCGTCCTCCTTGAGGAGACGACTCGATGATTGCAACGCGCACGCGTTTTCATACATCCAAACTCCAACCTACAGTCCAATCTCAGCATCTCTCCCCCTCTTTCCGCGCCCTGTTACACTATCAAAGGCAACGGAAGCTGTGACACGTCATTCCATCCTTTTTCTGCGACCTTGACTATACCAGAGTGATTCTCTCAACGAGACACCCACCCTACTTCATAAACCTCACCCCACCTCCCTGGACTGACGCGCTCCTCAAAGCCCATTTGTCTTCATGTTAGATCCCTATAACTGCCTCCAACCTCGCCAAGACCCCCAAGACCCCTACGTGGGATGACTCCTTCCCCGTTGCCCTACAAACAATTTCCTGCTTCAACTCACAAAATTCCGCTTTCTTCGTGTTATCACCTCGCATCACTCCTGCGCGAACCCTTCCAGCTTGGGAAACGTGACGTTCAATATCCAAACCCCGGTTTTATATTACTTCCCAACTCGTCAAAATGGGGTCTGATGGATACCAAGCGTTGAAAAACAGAGTTGGAACAAAGGAGGAAGCGATTGGGAGCATCTGGTCGCATGAGGTGACTCAGCGGTCGTGCCACGTGGACTCACAACCACTTTAACCTCTACGTCGAGCCAGGCTCGCTCAATGGGCCTCACTCCTCTTGGAACATGTACTTCAAGACCCTCCGCTGCTTTTCATGGACGTTTGCTGGCTCTGGGCGTCGTTGATAAACCAAGAAATGTTCTTGTTGGCAGTCGTTGGAGTTTCTGGAGGGGCGGTGCGACGACTGACATGGTGGACCACCTGGACGCGATTGACGTTGGGTTTGGGGTAGAAAAAAGGACTGAACGCGGGTTGATGGACGTGGAAAACAAAGAGGATGACGTTGGCTTGAAAGTGGGGTATGAGAGGGGGGTTGGTAGTCGTAGCGACGGGAGGTCCAGCGAGATATTTGTGAGTAAAACTCCTTCATCATCACTCTCACTCATTCCTCCGATATCTGACTAAATCCTAGTAGTATTTGTGTATTTAGATCGAATCATGATATCCTCGTTTTCAAATTATAGGCCCGTTTGAAAGTTAAATGCGGCGACCGATCTCGTGTATCACTACGACTGCGATCACACTACATCCTTCCCCACCCCTCAACGTCGTCATTAATACCACCCCGTACGGAATGCTCACCTCGTCTGGTTCGCACAGCTTACAACGCTGCCGCTCATCCACAGTCGTCCCCAGCCATAGTCTGATTAACGACAAAGTTGTTGGGGAGGGAGCACAAGAATGAGCACCTGTGCCAGTGCAAGGCACTGCGACGTGGACATGTAGCACCCCTCTTTCACGTCTAGATCAAGACTGGCTCCTCTGATTGGCCTCAATTCCCCTGTAACATCTACCTTTATACCCTACTGTGTTTTTTATTGACCCCAGCTGGCTCTGGGCGTCGTTGATCCCCCGGGAAAGCTCGTTATGGAAGATGGTCCGATTGCAGTGTTCGACCCAGGGTGTGAATGCGAAATTGTGATTGGGAGGTGCGAGGAACTTGTGGAGTCATGTCTGGATAGGCATTGATCGGGAAGCGGAGAGACTCGGGTTAGAAGGCGTAATCGCTCCTACCTTGCTACAATCGCGGCTATGACGCCCCCCTTTTGTCAGCACGTCCACTCAGCCTGTAAGGTCAAGAACGACCTTATTCCTCCACTACGTCTGACCTCGATGCGGAAAACATGTACAATTCTCACATCTCAACTTCAACGACGCCACCGATCGCTGCAGTTTGTAGAACACTACCTCCCTAACGGGGTTCTCTATTGCGTTGACAGTATGCGACCTGCTAGACAGTAGCACGTCGGTTGTGGATGGATGGATGGATGGTGATTGCGGGGTACCGGTGTGCTAGAGAATTTTAGAAGCGTGGAGTGCAGAGGAACCCGCGTAAAGTGGTTTTAGGGCCATTGGGGTAACCTCGTGAGGCATGAAAGGGTGTTGCTTTCCTCGATGCAGTGATGGGTGTCGAACTGGAAACGGGGGTTAGAATTATGGGTATGGAGGATAACGGGAGGGAGAGTCGAAGGGGAAGATATAGCCGACATTGAGGGATAGGAGCGTCGTAATTCAGGCTGAAGCCATACTAGGACATACTCATCTAGGCGTGGACTGATCATATCTTCGCCTAACAATCAGAAGGTAGTTCGACAAAAGTGAGGGGATAAATACGGGACTATCAGCGATTATATTTGTGCGACGGGATATCTAACGACAAGAGCAATAAGATAATCGGGACACTTGCCTCATGTCTGACATGCACCCGACTGCCAACCAAAACCCTCACTCCAACGTCCATCATCTCGCATACTCAGCGCCATCCCCAATCTACGAAGTTTCCTTGTCATTATCGCACTGGTCATGGAGATCCCTGACTCGGAGCTTGAATACCTTAAAATCACCGGTGATATTTCTGTCGAACCTATGACCACCCGTATACCCGAGCACCCGTTGCCAGTCCTGTATCTGTATGTGTGATCCATAGAAATAGATGTGAGCTCTAATTAATAATAAATTAATATAGCATCATGGGTGCTACGGGTGCCGGAAAAAGCTCAGTAAGTTATATATCCTCGATTCTATTGACATCCAAGAAATCTGAATGTTCTCTATTGCTGCATGTTCTAGTTCATTGAAGCACTTGCGGGTGAATCTCAGAAGCTGTCGATCTCAAACAATCAACTCGCGGGATACACACAGGCGGTGACCGCTTACCGACTTGTAAATGTTATGCACACCAACTGGGACGGCACATTGCGCCCAGTGTATCTGGTCGATACACCCGGATTTTCGGACTCGAAGATTGCAGAGATAGAAATTCTGAACATGGTTAGAAAGTGGTCGCAGGACAACAAGTGTGCTATTTCTTGTGATCTAGACTGGGTAACTGAACTAATTTGTTCTACTATTAGCCTAAGATTTTCCCGAAGAATTTTTTACTTTACCCCGATAACAGAAACGCGACTGCCCAGAAGTCGACGCTGAACCTTTGAGATGCTCAAGGGGGTTCTGGAAATCTCCCGGACTACCTTACTGCCTTCACTGCTGATCATTACCACCATGTGGGACACTGTGCACAATGAACGGTGTCGAAACCGAGCAGAGTCTAACTTTGCACAACTGAGAGATGAAACTTTGAAGGTAATGGTTAAGATCTTTCAGCGATATCTCCTGCGTTATTTACCTTCCCCCTATAGGAATTCGTTAAAAGTACAAGCACTGATATAATGAAATTTATGAATACTAGGAACTCGGCACTTCTGGCAATGGATCACAGCTTCGCTGCAAGCAACATCTTCGCTGAATTTAGGCCTTCAAAATCCCCCGGTCTCTTCCAAGATCTACACGATCGTATCCAGAGTGCTCTTCAAGAAAAGAAAAACATTGAACTGGACCTGGCCCAACCGGAAGCGAGAACCAACGACAAACTCAGGGCGTTTCTGGAGCGTAACCAAAGAGAGAACTACGCGACACTCACAAAGTTCACTGATCAATTTATCAACTTTGGGGAGTTGCCATCTGGATGTAGGGTTGCCGCTTACCATCTCCGCAAGTCAATTGTAGCCAATGCCCGACCTGCAAATATGAAGCTGAAAATTGTATTCTGGAAATGGGTGCAAGAGCCAGAACTTGCTGATGTTGTTGAATCGAATGAGCGTGCGGCAGCGTCTCAACCCTCGTCCTCAAAGATCTTGGTCGCTTTGCATTCGATGCTTCCAAGCATCATGTTGCAGACGCTTTAAAGCGCTGGATCTGAATTCAAAGGTGCGTTTGATGTGGGTATCATTTCTCGTTATAATAATTAATATTTATCCTTTAGTGCATCGCCGTCTTGTCTGTGTCTCTTACCCTCGACGTTCTTGCAGGACTCTCCTTTTATTCTTCTATCGGCTTTCCTACTCGGACTCCGGGCACGATCTTATTATATACATTAGCTATTATTGTTCAGAATCTGGTTCTTTGTGAGCTCTAATCTCTTTTCCAATTATACTGTACTCGTGTGCTCATCGTGCGACTTGATCATAAACCCGTGCGGGAGGCCCATTCTCAATTATTCTGAATCCAATCGCACGAGTCAAGTCAGCCTCAGAGCAATAAACAGGTATAAACTGACTCTACTCGCAACGGATGGGTGAGGTATTGATCGTCGGTGTTTGAATTGAATTGATGATGAGGGTGAGCATTCCAAGTTCCGATCAACCAGGTTGGTCTCAACCACCACCATCGTCATTCTTGACCCAAGCTGCACAACACTCACCTCATTCCCCGCCTCACTTTATCCACCCTTTTTCTTAGAACTCCGTAGCTATGGTATTATGTGGCATTGCATTGGGCGCGATTTTGTTTCCTGGCGTGTTTATGCCGCGTTAATCTCGCCGCAGGGACCTATGCTACATCGTTGTGCCTACTGGCTTTTGACGTCGTTTAAACTAGCCATAGGTGCGTATTCTTTTTTTTACTCTTCATGGGTCTGGCTAACCTTATCTTTTTCAGTGTAATTATTTAGGACAACTCTATGACACCATTCCACCAATTCCTTCACCGTGCGATGACCCATGTTTTGAGCCTACGCCAAGTGTTCATTAAACATTTCACGAGCACTTCCGTCCCCTTCTCTTGCTCATCGTTTACACCACGGAACGTCCATTAGTCGCTGGATTCAAATTTGGAGAAGAGCGCGTTAACGTATATGTGGTGTTACGGAATTGACAAGGGTATAACACGAATACTCGTGATGATGAAGATGTGCTCCTGCTTTGAACAGGGAGAGGAGAGACCAGAAATTCCGTCTCGGCTTCGGTTGAGAGGTGGAGATTGGAGCATGGATTTGGAGGTGGAGAGGTGAGCACGCTTCTCAAAGTCTACGTCTCACTTCAATAACTACGTACTAATCCCCAATCATAGATTACCAACGTCCACCTTCCTCATACCCTCTCAACTTGGTAGATGACGAAAGCGACCTTGGGCAGGATGCTGAGCTTGATTTTTTGGTTGTCAGCTCGCCAGAAGAGAGCTGGAGTTCTTAGCTCACAGGAGGGCTGTAGGGGACGTTGTCATGGTGGGGCCATGTCTGCATCCGGACCTCTAGTTACCGCTCGTCGTCCTGGAAGAGCATAAACGAAGGATGCAAGCTTCAGGCGCAGGTGTTTCCCATCCATCCAATCCCACACCTACGTTCCAACCTCAACAGTGTCTTCGCCACTTGGGGCACCCTTTTACTCTGTCAACAGCGCCTAAAGCACCGACACATCATCCTACCCTTTTTCTGGAACTTTGAGCCTCTCAACCAGACACCCAATATGCTTCATGAACCTTACGTTAAACCTCCATGGACGGATGTGTCATCACTCCCATCCTTGAATTCCTCCCTCTGTGGCAATGCGTACCAGTGACCGGGAATACCGACACCTCTCACCACTCTCAATCTCCGGTTTCTTCTCCACCAATACTGCAACTTGTTCATTCACACTATTCCGATATCTACCCAGGCATCTTACTCCCACCACGCCGGGTTTCTCAATTACCACCATATCGCGTCTCCCATTCCCATATCCTCGTCCACAACAAAACCCCTCTCCCTGTTTAATCTCGCACAAATTTTGCGTTCTCCATGTCGCCGCCTCACTCGTCGTCGCCATTCCACCCTTACTCCTCATAGGAAACCAACAAGCCCAGAGATCCACCCTTTTCACTTTGGTTAACGCGACGTTTAACCCACATACCCAAAACATTTCAGCTGAGCTGTTCATGAATGAGGTTTGAGGCAGCGTGAACGGTGAACGGGCGTTGAACGCTAGAGTTGGAACAGTGGCAGAGGCGAAAGAGGGGGAATTTCGGCGATCAGGCAACATGGACATTCCAGTACTTTGACTCATAAGTCAGGCTAGGCTCTGGCAATGGGCCTCACTCCTCCTGGAACACGTACCTGAATACCCTACGCTACTTTTATGGGCATTTTCTGGCTCTGGGTGTTGTTGATAATCCAGGAAACGTTGTTGTTGGAGGTGGTCGGAGTGTTGGGTGGGGCGGTGCGATGACTGGGATCATATCCCATCTGGACGCGATTGAAGTTGTGTATGGGGTGGAAAGAAGGATGAAATGTGCATTTAAATGGAGGTGGAGGCGAAAAGCAATGATGGATAGAAAGTGGGGTATGAGAAGAGAGTCGGCCGTCGTAGGAGCGATCAATGATTTGAGCGAGATACATATGTGTGAGGTAAATTCTTTTGTGATCACTCCCGCTTTCGCCACCGATATCTAACTGAACTTCATCAGCATTTGTGTATTTAGATCGAATAATGGCATTATAATTTTTGGAATACCGTCCGTTTGAAAGGGACTTCCGACCACCAATTGTGCTTGTCGTGTTTCCCTTCTGCTCCAATCCCACCACATTTTCCCCTCCCCTCGTCATCTTCACAAATGCCATCCCTGACGAGAACACTTAATACGTCTGGCTCACTCAGTAACAGCGCTGTCGCCCATTCACTGTCAACCTCAGCCAGCCGTAGGGAGGGAGCGCAAGAATCGGTGGCTGTGCCTGTGCCGGAGTTGCGACGTGGACATGGATTACCACCACTTTCACGTCTAGGTCAACCCTATCTTCTCCTATCGGTTTCAAACCTTCTACAACACCTACTTTTATACCCTCACCTGCTTTTCATCCGCTTTTCATCGACCTCTTCTGACTCTGGGCGTCGCTGATGCTCCAGGAAAGCTCGTTGTTAATTGTGGTCCGATTGCGGTGTTGGAGATAGGGTTAATCGTAAACTTGGGAATTGGGGGTGCGTGGAACTGGTGGGGTCATGTCGGGAAATAATAGGGGTTGATTAGGGAGATGGAAAACGGGATAAGAAGTGAATTGACGTGGAGGATCGAGATGAGACGTAAGGAAACCAAGGCCAGCCAATGACACCCTCCCTGCCTTCCCAGTACTATTGCGTCTGTTGACGTATCGCCTTTCGCAGTCGCATCACCGGAGAGCAAGGTTATTCCCTATCATCACCTCCGACCTCAGCACTCTTTACCACTTCTCCTGTTTAACGACTTCTCCAGTCACTGCGATGGTTACAATGCTATGTCCCTCACAGGATTTTACCTTACGTCTAGCCTGCGTAAACTCTGTACGGATCTCAATAAGCGACGAGATTGCGTATTGAATCGCGTTCGTGAGGAGTTGTTGTTGTTGTTTGTGATGGGCGTGCAAGAGAGCATGGGGAATATGCGTAAGGGTGAATAGCAACCTGTGTACCCTGGTGTTGGGGGCGCTATTGATTGGATCGCCGCGCAAGGAGTGTCATCCGGGATGCAGAGAGTTTGCTTCCCCCGCGACCAGGTAGTAGGTATGACAGTGGAAACAGGGCCTTAAAGTGATGTGTATGGAGCGTGACGAGTTTCTGACAAGATAGGCAGCGCCGCAGGGGGAGCTATAGTCGACGTGGGGGATGGGAACGTGATGAAGTCTGAAGCTTTTAAAACTCGAGCCTAGTAGGACGTGCTTATTTGAGCCTGAAACGATCGGCTTCCTGCTCAAATTTTAGAAGATGGATGACAAAAACTGAGGATAAAACAGAACTATGAATGAAGCATTCTATGATATGGGTTTCCAACATGTGAATATGCTAAAATGTGTGCCAGTGTAGGGCGATAAGATCTTGAATGACAAGAGAAACGAATAACGAAACACTTGCCTCATTCCAGACACGCATTCTCTTTCAACCATAACTTGCAGTCCAACGTCCACCGTCTCGCGTACTTGGCACTACCCTCAGTTTCCAAACAGAGCTTGTCTGCCATCACTCCCACCGTAGAGAGACCTAAACTCGAATATATTTCAATCACCGGCGATATGGTTCTCTTCAGCAGCAACTTCGAAGCTTTAAAATCAGCTCTTCTCTACCAAGATCTACATGACCGTGTCCGGGGTACTCTTCAGGAAAAGCGAATCATTGAGTTGGACCTGACCCAACACGAAGCCCAAGCCAACGCAAACCTCAAGGCCATCCTGAAGAGGAACTGGAGGGAGAACCATATGAAGCTCACGAAGTTCATAGATCAGTTTAACAACTTTGAGGATTTGTCGCCTGATTGTGTGGAAGCCGCTCAGGATCTCCGCAAGTCCATTACCGCTTCAAATGTATGCCAAAATATAAAAGCCAGAGCTTTGTTCGGGAGATGGGAATTGGAGCCGGTAATTCGTTTGGATTGTTCGAGTCATGGGATGGTTCGGGCAAGACTATCTAACCAGACGGCTGATCTTCTTAAACATCGTGGTCGCTTAGCCTTAGACGCTTCCAACTGTCGTGTTACAAAGTTGTTCAAGCGTGGCGAGTGAGGTCCATGGGCGTTGGATTCTTGCCCCAATTAATTCTCTTTTTAATCATTTATTCTATAGTAGTGCATCTCACTCTCGTCGGCTTCTCTTGGGATGTCTCGCCCTCGATGCTCTTGCACCACTTTCCTTTTGCTGTTCCGTACTCTTTTCTCCCCGGTCTTCCTTTTGTTGTTATTTCCTTTGATCCGTTTCTACTATTTCATTGTTTTTTTTAGTCCTGAGCTATATTCCACACTGATCTATTTCATCGTTTCTGTTGCCTTTTGCTCCATGCATTTTGACGTATATCATTGTCATTCTGTTCTACATTTTTCCATGATATAATCCTCGCTGCGCCTTCTATCTCCCGAGACCTATACGACAATATTACATCAGGGTAATGAGAAAATTCAAAATTTTCACTATATTATACAGAATATCTACCACAATAAACCCGATGGCGGATGAAGGAATTTGGTATTCATTTAGGACATTTCGGAGGGTTTATTTTACCTCCTTCCCTGTTCACCCTCATTTGTGTCTTCCCTATCGACTTCAGCCTCAACTTCAGCTTCGTTCTCCTCAACCTCGGGCCTCGACATTTAAATTAAAAGCTTCCATATCTCGCTGTGATTTCTCTAACTACTTCATCTACTCACTTGTAGTCGCTCTATTTTATTTTGACTTTGTCTCCAATCCTGCATGTCTTTCCCTTACCATGAGATCTCGAATCACGTCCACTCATCGCCCTCATTTCTCTCGACTTGCGTTAACGTTTGACTCGCGTTTCGAACAATCTCGTACCTGTCCAGGTTCAATTCTAAAGCTGCTGCTGATGTGCGCGTTACGGTAAGTGTAGATATGAATATGATTTAAATAAAATATAATGTGAGATGTGATATGAGGGTGGTGTGATGATGAGTGAGTAAGCGCGACGTTGCAAGGTCGTGGGGTCTGTGAGTGCTAAGGGAAAATGTGGGAAACGAGAGGAAGGACGGTGCCGAATGCACGCGGAACATCAGCAAAAAAATGGGTCGTGGATATGGTATGTCAGTCGATGACTGAGATATGTCAGATAGCTTTCTTAAGGGATACCGTACCTGGGCTTACGAACATACCCCACACCTCGAGAATGATACCTGCATATACGATGAGCTTTATAGATATGTAGAGGCTGGTCTGATATCGGATTTCGAGCTGACGCACATGAATCAGTGATCATTCCTCTAGAGATTGTCTGATATGTTCGTAGCCTTATATCTGAGTCTTTAAGTAGACATGATGGTTTCAGTCTGATATGCTCTCTTCAGACGAGATTGGGCAAGCTTATCAAGGAATGCAGACTCATAGCTGAAATCAGGACTGCGATGGGTCGCAGATACGGACATTTGTTCTGACGTGGCCGGTTCATTAACACACATCAATCACGAAGGAAAGCCTGTATTTAATTGAAAGAGTGCTACACGACAAACGGGCTGACAATGCTACAAAACAGCGAGGGTAAACGAGAGGAGCAGACGTTGGCGTGCAAAGGAGAGTTAAACAGATACAGAGCAAGGAGAAGACGAAGCATGAGCAAGACGCAAGACCAGCATCGAGAAAAACAGAGTGAGTCGAGAATTGAGAGCAGCAGTACATGGAGCAGTGCAAAATTTACGAGACGAGACACGAGACACGAGAGATGAGTCGAAAGTAAAAGGGTAACTAAGTGTTGATGCCAGGAGCGACAGAAGTACGACCAGTGCCTGAACGAGGAGGGAGCACTCGAGTGGGATATTGTTTAGTCAACCTTTTCTGTTTAGGTGGAGGGTCGTCGGGTTCGGTGTCAGTTATAGCAGCACGATCATGAATGGGGGAAAGTGGAATGAGGGACCCGAAGCGGTTCTGTTGGGAGCCAGATGTTGAAAGAGGGCAACGATCTATCTCAATATGTTCAAGTGACCTGTTGAGAAAACATACCTTTTTGTTTAATCGCTGACTTGATTCTTTAGTGACGGCAGGCTCATCATCGTTGGTCTCGGAAGCTTGCTAGAACATGTGAATATAAAAAGAGAAAGACAAAGCAAATTTGACAAAAAAATATATACCGGAGAACGTTTTGACTTGGACCAACTCGAAGTCCTAAGTGGGGAGCGACGCTTGTAATTGGGTTCGTCTTCATATTCATAATCATCATCTTCGTCGTGCCGCTGAGTGCGGCAGCGACCATCCTGAGGGCGCTGGAAGTCGTCGTCATTAGCCTCGTCATCGTCGTCGTATTCGTGGCTGCATCGGTCTTGAGCATCATTGTCATGCTCTGCGTTGGCCTCGTCATCTTGGTTGTCATCCCGATGGTTTTCATTTGCGGCTTCTTCGGGTTCATGCTCAGGTGCCCGTTGTGTGACCGCGTCTGTTGAGAGATGAATAAGGAATTACAATGTTGATACAAGACTTACGTTTATTAGCGGCCTTCTCTGCTTTACGCGCACGAATTATGTCTTCAAGAGGGTTGAAGGCATGCATCTGTTCGTCGGCAGCTTGTTTCTCCTTCGCCTTGGGACCCTTGGTAAGGTGAGGCACCGATCTAAAGAGTATGAGTGGTGAGAATATGAATATCATTAAATCCGAGCACAGTACCGAGTGACGTTTTCAAGAAGAGTCTTCGACTTGGAGCTCGGGTTGTTGAAGAGCTTGCACAAAGCCCTGTACAGAACAGCGACAGAATAATCACCATGTGTGACGCCAAATTCACTCATGTCAGATAGGCCAATGTACGCCTATGAAACAAAGAAAATCAGTGGAGAATGAGCGTTAGGAAAGACACATACAATTGTTGCTATAGCAGATGCGACTTTTGCCGGTATAGTTTTGAGGCCCCAGTCATATGCTCGAGACACCTTCCGACCCTCGGACTTGTCGCCATAAGCAGACGACGGAGTGGTGAGAATGGCGCGTAAAACCTATAATGATAACTGAGATGCAGGTGGGAGAATAGAGACGACGCAGAAATACCCTGACAAAAAGATAACCTTCACCAAGTCCCTTTTCTGGAGTACGTGCGTCGTAGGCAATGTCTTCGTGAAAGAGAAAGCTCGGAAGTGATTGTGGAACATGCTGAATTTCACCGTTTTTAACTGCCTGACAATATTTTCTGCGCATATATGTCACAAAACGAAGGAAAGTAATAAATGTCTGGATATATGCGTACCTTGGGTCTTTCCGATAGGCCTTTCGATCCCGAATACCTACTATCATCTCTCCAAAAACAACGTGGCTGAATCCACGCAGTGCCTTATCGGTATCGCTGACCAAGTCCGGTACAATGGCTTGACCACGCTTCTTGGGGAGATACCTGACGACGTAACGCTTGACAGATCCCACAACGTCACTACGGCCACTATTGGAGTGATCCTTTAACTGCTCAAGATGAGAAAACGGCATATATGCGATCATTTTGCACGTACCAAGGTCAAAAATCCTTCTGCAGCTGTTGAACCTTTAACGTGCCACTGAATGATCCTAAGAAGGAGGTCGTGGAATCGGTTGTTTTGCCCAGGCATGTTGCGAACCACTTCCCAGTACTCCTCAGAGTACTCAGGAGGGTATTCATCATCGGTGCTAGGAGTTTTCATAATCAGTAAAAGTGACAATAGCATTGTGAAAAATGGACATACGAATTGTACAAATAGCCAAAATTGGTGGTGAGGAGGGCGTCCATATCCAGGAATAGATCGACCTTGAAGGTCAACGCCTTTGCAGCTTTAGCATACGCCCTTAGAGGCTCATTGGCCCTGAATCATTTGCCAATCTGGCATTAGAATTTATAAATATGATGACATGGAGAGCGACGTACAAGTCTGTTATGCTCGTCTTCTGCTTCAATCTGAGAGCTTTTTTGACAGCCTTGAAATGGTCTTCAAAGCTGTCATGATCGGGATGGTATGCACTGGGATGCTGGATTGAATGAGCTTTACGTTTATGACCCATGAAGAACAGAGCGAGTGGGAAGGGAGAGGGAGGACGGGAAAGATGATGGTGGTTCTGGTTCAAGTACGGTGTTCGAGAGACGCCAGGTTAAGTCGACATTTCGCTTTGGCTCCCGAACTTGTTCGGTTCCTCGTCGGCTCCCATGGTGCCTCATATACCTCCCTCTCACGCCCCTATCGTTAATCATTATGTCGATAAATGCATGTTCTACACTAGCAGAATCCATATCGGTAGTCAATATAAGGCTCTATACACTCTACAAAGGTACCTACTACCAATTAAAACCTTATCTAAACCAAAATTCTAGCGGAAAGCATCAAGAATCAAGCATACAATAACACCAAAGGTTTGACTTGCTTGAATTTGTAGGGTTCCTACTTGTAACCTTACAACAAGAACAACAAATAACACACGCGGCTGTTGCCCACAAACGGCGCAGAGCACTAAATAAGTCTTTTCTCAAGGTTCCCCACTTCAGTCATTGATCAAAAGTCATGGATTACACTGAGAATGACCGACAAACCATGGAGACCATGCACCTACCATGCTGAAGGATAGATGGTATGACGGAGCATTATTTCCACTTGAGATGCCTTTCACACACTTGAAGATACTACATCATTGAATAGACGCGCGGATGAGTGTGCAACACTAAGATTACGAATGGAAAGAAAACAAAAAAAAAGATGAGCAATGATGGATGGATGCAATAGATGTGAGTGTGACAGTGATGGTGCAAGGCGAGTGATAAGAATGAGGTGCGCTTGCAGCTCGGTTTACAAGTATATGGAGTCCGAAGAGCTACGGTTAGAAGAGGTGAACTGGGACAAGAGCGACGAGGTTCAGCTCGGCGACGGCCACACTGAGGGTAAAACAACGCGATATGGGACGCTGGGAGGACAAGACCTTCAACAGACGTCGATGACCGCAACGCTGGAGAACTGGGAGCGACACGAACGAAGACTGTGACTGACCGAGACGAAAACCGACGGCCGCCGCGACTGAGTACGAAGACCAATGACAGTGGGTACATCGGACGACTAGGAGATGATGAAATGCGACTGAAAGTAAACCCGAGACGGCTGGCAACGCTGGGTGACTTGGAGACAACGGATTACGACGCTGATGAGACGAAACGAAACGAAGACGGAACACAGATGCGAAATCTGGTGAGTCTAAGTACTAGTCTAAGTCAGCTATTTATAAAATAAGAAAGAGAGGTAAAATGACAGGTAATGGAAGAAAAGGCAAACAGAAAACGATGGAAGTACACGAAAAGGAACAAATGAAACAGGGAACATGAACAGGGAACAGGTATATTGAATAAAACAAGTACAGAGGGGGATCGAGGTATCGGACGCGGTGACTGAGGGTCGATTAAATGAGTTGTGAGATGTGATAAGATGCGGAGAGCCTGACAGCGTGAGTGGGTGCGATTCTGATTATAATACCGTGGTGTATGCGTTTGTTCGATGGGTTGCAGAAATCGTCCAAAATCGCGAAAATGGGGGTACACGGTGGGAGTGAGGCTCATCAACGCATATCTGACCAGTTGCGTATGTGGATTGACCTCGTGTTACAGAAGATGTTTAACGAGCCCGATACATTTGAATGATGAGTTTCCGAACAGGAAGCAGATCAGCAGCACTCAAACCCACTGTTGATGGGGAAAATGAAAGGCAATAGCATTAGAGCAATGAAAAACTGTGGAGCTTGTCCTGAAGAAAATGGTTTGAGCCCGTCGCACGAATTGTAAGCGCGCCAGGGCCGCCAACGCGCACTTACCACCACCAACCATAAGCTCTCGCTTAACCCAGTTTGGTACATTAGATTCGTAGTATGCATTTGGAAACCCGCCCCCATTCATTTTTGTTTTATTAACGTTTATGCTTCCTTGAACATAAACTCCTCAGAACTCATACTATTGTATCATATCTTCCCTTAGTGTAGAAGTGTTCTCACTTGACCTTCGCCTACTTGTTCGTAGTAGTTTTGGTGTTTTTTTCCCGAACTTTATTTCTTTGTAAGTCTAAGTAGTTATATTGCCTACTAGCACAGGTTCAGGTAGTGTAGAACATGCATTTATCGACATAATGATTAACGATAGGGGCGTGAGAGGGAGGTACATGCGGTACATGAGGCACCATGGGAGCCGACGAGGAACCGAACAAGTTCGGGAGCCAAAGCGAAATGTCGACTTAACCTGGCGTCTCTCGAACACCGTATTCAAGCGACGTAAAAGAAGATTGAACGATTGACCGTGATGTTGAGAGTGTGACAAGTTATGCTGTCACTTTCGTATCACACAAGCAAATTCGACATTCACCAATAGATTGACCAGAACATCCCACAGAACATTGCGACTATCAATAAATCAAGTACGAATTTATATGATACCCTATGATAGGAGGGAGTTTGTGAGGTGTGAATAACATTGACTGTGGGTGGGGAGGGCCACCATCATGTAACGTGTTTGCAGTTGGAAGTGCGAGCTTTCGAAGTTCGAAGTTGATGGTGAATGGAATCAGGACGCTTACGCGTTCAGGGTAGCCCACTCACTCCTGTTTCCTGATGACGATTTTTAAGTGTTCAATATGTCAAAAAAAGCGCAAATCAGCCAGGTCGCTTGCCGCTCATGTTTCTCACTGCAAGAGAAAGGCATTGTCTCGAGCTGGTCACCAAAAAATGACGAAGATCTCAACCACTGTCCGGTTTCTCACTCCTGAGGACAATAGTGATACTCAATCGACACAGGACAATGGTGTTGCATTAGCAAACAGGCAGACCTGGAGTCCGGAATCTTGGGAGAAGGTTGAGGACGGTCTGATAGGAGATGCTGGAGACATGCATAATGGAGGTGAAATAGGTGATGTTGTGGGCGACGGAGAGGATAAAATGCTTGACGATGCTGTAAGTAAATTTTCTAGTAGCACTCCGATGTTTTATTGATATTTAATTCAACAGGTCTTAGAGAACTCCTATGACGATGTATCCCACTGGCCTATCCCTCTTCTGATGATTAATGGAGTATTTGCTGCCGACATCCTTGACTCTGAAATTACTGGACTGCTGTTGGCAAATTCCGAGCTTTTGGAAGATCAACGACCAAAGATACGATCTGCAGCTTGTTTTCGAGATGCCCTTCCTTCCTCATTTCCTCTTATCCCTGCCGACGGTTTCGATGATCACTCTATTCCGTTTCAAACAAAACCAAATGAATTTGGTGTCTATCGTGTCTACCCTTGTGGAAAGCCGTCCCATACGCCAGATCCTTTTTTTACCCTTGGCAGCATCGCTGATTCGCCCACCTTGATCTCCGAAACTGCATCAATTAATAAACCTAATGCCCCACCAAATCAGCCTGCAAGTAAGCAAATGAGCATGCAAACGTCAATTGCTCTGACTCCAGTTATCCCTGAGATGTTTCCCAATCCATCAGTCGCTATGCTAATGGAGTGGTTCTATGGCGGAAATTCAGCACTCGCATCCAAAAGCCAGGTCGACATGTTGATTAAAAATGTTCTCCAGCATCCTGATTTCCGAAAGGAGGACCTCAATGGATTCCGGATGGACATTGGGCTCAAAATGATTGACGACTATGCTCTTGCTTCATCCAGCCGCTCAGTCAAGGATAAATGGATCAACAACGCTTCTGTAACTCTTTCAGTTCCCTGTGATGGATTCCAGTACAAGTCCGAAGATCTGGCACCCCAATTAACGGTTAGCGGGATACAAATCCGGAAGCTCACCGAGGTCATCCATTCTGCATTTTCAGAACCCGGTGCAGAGACCTTTCACATCTCTGGTTATTATTCCTATGCTGCTCCTGTGTCCCCTGCTGGCACTCCTACACTCCTACATGATGAAGTTTTCTCCTCCCGCGCATTTCTCGAGGAGCAAGAAGCAGTGACCAAGCATGCACGCTCTCAGGGATGCACCCTGGAAGTTGTCATTGCTGCGCTGCTCCTCGGCTCTGACGCCACTGTACTGGCTGATTTTGGCACACAACAGCTCTGGCCAATATATTTATTCTTCGGAAATCAGTCCAAGTATGTGCGTACCTTGCCAAGTACCCATTCAGCGCACCATCTGGCCTACATTCCAAAGGTATGTTTCCACAATATTTTTTCGCAACGGTCTAATAACATTTAATTTAATCTGTTGTAACGACTAGCTACCAGAAGACATACAGACATGGTACCTTAAAACGTTTGGTGTGTATGCAACCAAGGAGACTTTATCTCACCTACGTAGAGAGCTTTTCCATGCGGTCTGGCTCCTGCTCCTTGACGATGATCTTCGTGAGGCATACTTAAATGGAATGGATGTCGTGTTCTGGGACAAGGTTGAGCGACGTGTATTTCCTCGGTTCTTTATTTATGCTATGGATTATCTTGAGAAGTGAGTCAGCAACACAACATCGTGTCATTACTTTGTGCTGATTCTCCCCTCCAGAATTCTCTTTGCATGTATCAAGAATCTATCTATGTGTCTGTGCCCTGAATGTCTTATACCAAAGTCCAAAGTTTCGGGATTAGGAACAGTAGCAGATGAAAGAATTAGAGAAAGGTTCGCACGAAAAGACGATGAAGAGACACTTTCAGTCATTCTCGAGGCTCGTCGGTTGGTCTATGAGGAAGGGAAGAAGTTCACATCGACTGCCGTGAAGAGAGTATTGGGACCCAAATCCCTCAATGCGACACAGGTATTCTTTAAACTGTGATTCGGTCCATGTCTGTCATGCTAATAGGAAACTATTGCATTTGCAGAATGCATTTTCTATTCAACTCCGCGATTTCGGTTTTGAGTTTCATTCGATAATCGCACCGGACCTGATGCACGAGTTTGAGCTGGGTGTCTTCAAGTCTTTCTTTACACACCTGCTTCGCATTGTTCACTCTCTTGAGGACGGGTCCATCCAAACCGTTAACGAACGTTTTCGCAACCCACCTACCTTTGGAAGAGATACAATTCGCAAATTTTCATACAATGTCTCAGCAATGGTGAAGCTTCGTGCCTGTGACTGGGAAAACATTCTCGTGGTATATTTCCTCCCATATAACGTGCCACAAAATTAAGCTCACAAATACACAGTGCTCTATTCCTGCATTTAATGGGATACTTCCTGCTCCACATGGGTCATCTGTCCGAAGGCTCCTCTTCGAGCTATGTACATGGCACTCATTGGCAAAACTTCGTAGCCATTCAGACACCACAGTGAAGGAGCTAGAAGCCTCGACCTTTCGCCTTGGAAAGGCTATGCGCTACTTCGAGCAGACAACAAGCAAGGCCTTCGAAACCAAAGAGCTTCCTAAGGAGGAAACTGCATGAAGAGAGAAGAGAAAGCGAACCAAAGGGAAGTTGAAGGAATTCAATCTTACCAGCTTCAAGTTCCACGCTCTTGGTCATCACGCCAATTTTATCCGGCAAGTCGGGACCTCAGACAACTTCACAACTCAAACAGTATGTTCTATTCATACCTTAATCTATGAATACATATAATGTTTATGTGATTTTAGATTGAAGCGCAACATAAAAATCCCAAGATGCACACCAAGCGTGTGTCACGGTCTAGGAAGCTCCTTGCACCTGGCATCTCCAGGCAACACATAAGAGAGCGTGCAGTCTACCTTGCGAAACAAGCGCGTCTGCGTGAGAAGCGCATGGGAAAGGGAAAGCGTACTGATACTGCACATTTCTCTTTCTTCGATTCCGAAAAGTTACCTCGAACTGATCCAGCGGCTCACCACCACATGTCGAAAGAGAGACTTGTCACCAACCGTATTAATCTTCTTGAATGGGTGCGCGATCATGCTGGGGATCCAGCGTTGAATGTGAGTATTTCAATATATCATCTCGATATTACCTGATATTGAATTGTTTACAGGGTTTCATACGAAGACTGCGGTGCTATTTCCTGGCGAAGCTCCTCAATCTTGAATTTGACGACAATGAACATCAGTTCAGTGATGACCAGCTGAGTCGTTTGATCATATTAAATGACACTATCTATCGCCACAAGGTCCTGCGTGTCAATTATACAACTTATGATTTGCGACGACAGCAAGACTCGCTAAACCCGCGCACCCAAGCAGACATAATGCTTCTCTCCAACGACGAATCTGCATTTCCATATTGGTATGCTCGTATTTTAGGCATATTCCATGCGCAGGTGATCTATTTGCAGCCTGAAACGGGGGTCATGGAGCGACATGAACTCGAATTTCTCTGGGTTTGGTGGCTCGGGCTGAACTCTAGTCCGCGCTTTGGGTGGAAGGCGAAGAATCTACCAAGAGTTGCATTCATCAATGAAAAGGTTGACCACTCACCTGCCTTCGGTTTCATCGATCCCTCGCAGGTTATTCGAGCTGTACATCTTATACCTGACGAGACTGGTGGGAAGTCAAGGCACGGACTGTTGAGACCAACAATCGCACGCAGGGACAGCGACAAAAACCTAGATTGGAACTATTTTTTTATTAACATGTATGCATTCCCACCTGTTGTAGGTATTTACGACTACTAACAGGTATTTATGGCGGCACAGATTTGCGGATCATGACATGTTCATGCGCTATCGGGGAGGAGGCCTTGGGCATTCGGCGGTTGGAATTCGCGAAGCCACCAACTACTTCCTTCAAGATCGCGATGATGTCGATGCAAGATTCACTTCCAACAGAGCCGCAGACGAAGGGGTGCTAGATGGGTGTGATATCGGGCTTGAGACTGAAAATGTGGAGAACTACATCGACTTGCAAGATGACCAAGACCAGCGAGGGTGGTCAGACTCTGATGGTGATGAACGTGGTTCAGATGAAGAGTACACTGATTGGGATGAGGAGAGCGATGGTGATGGCAATGGTGAGGAAATTGTGGTTGGGGAAGAAGATTTAGGTGAAATAGAAGACGCTCTAGGTCCGGAAGATGGCGAGGATGAAGAAGGCGAATGGGAGGCTATTGGGTTTGCATCATTGTAATGTAAGAATACATTTATTTCGCTCACGAGTCGGGCAATGAAAGATGGTGCAAATATCATTCTCACCTCAGATATACCCGAGAATAGCTCGTATGTAGAGGTAAATGTGGAACCTCATAGAAATTCACAATGCCTGGCTGAACATCGATATGTTTATGCAATACCAACCTGATGCGCCATGGGGTATGTCGGTGACAGTCCACTTTTTGACTTATATGGGGTGTACAAGCTTGAAATATGAAAGATGAGCCGACTGCAATAGACACCTGAAGCATCAGGCCAACTGCTATCCGACACACAGCTTCTGGAATGACATCAGGCAGGTATGTTACATCGAACATGAAATTATGTTGATATGGCAAACGCCATTGGACAGTAGCACGTCAGTAGATATCATTCGGAGGGGCAGTTAGATACATGTCTCTCGAAATTGATATTAAGCTGACACACATGCGTCATTCTGAGATGTCATTGAGATTATGAACACAACCTGACCGCGATTGATCTAAGCAATATTGATCTGACATTTAGGTGAGATTCGGAACACAAGCTGATATTTGGTCTACTTCTAAAACTCAAGCTGAAATATCACCAATATACAGAACCTGATCTGGCGGCATTTCGTCCATGAACTCCTAGACTGAGTCACACACAGACATATCATCGCTTTAGTGATATTTGACAGATTTGGAGCGCACAACCTGAGTTAGCACATGCGTGTAAATCCTCTTCCGTTATGGGTCATTCATATCTAACCCCAACCTGGTTATTGAAATATAAATGTGATATGCACCTTATCATTATGTCTTCGACAGTCACACGGCACTTGATAGATCTGCCACCAATTTTTTTGCTGATGAACGACGAAATACGAACGAAAACGAGACGAAATACGAAATATGAAGACGACGAGGGACGCTGGCGACGAACTGGGGCGAAACTGAGGTGAAAACTTGTCTATTCTGTGGTGGAAATGGTACAGTAAATAATATACATGAGCCGAAGAGGTGCTACGAAGGTAAACTAAAGAGGTAATACGAGTGAAAACAATAAGAAATAAAAGGATATAAGCAAAGTAAGCGCCGAAGCGTTTCAAATAATCGAAAATAGAACGAAAAATGAATAAAATAAGCGAATAGGGAAGGCATCGTGCAGCCAAGGTCAGCTACACTAAACATGGTTGTGAACGGCAGGGTGACGACGTCGGGAAATGAAGGATAAACGGTGCGTCGTAAAACTACCGAAAACGCGGAATTTCGGAGGGATATAGGTTCGGAGCTCATCACTGCTCAGGACTCCGATTTAAGGTGATGCCTGCCTAGACTACAGCACTCCATTACCTTATAAATGCGTCTGCAGGGGTTGGCCTGAGCTACAACTCAATGACCTTTCTTTCTCTTTCTGTCGTGCTCCCCTAATTTTCTTCCTGCTCAACGCCCCCATGCTACCGAGTTCGATGCATCCCCACAAAGCACTACACATGTCCCAGTCAGACCCATGAATTCTACACCTTTGCTGAAAACTTTGTCAAGGCCTTGCCCTGTCTGTTGGGGTGGTTGACTCGTGTAATCAGGACCAGGTTTGGATGGAGATACGGAGGATGATGACTGCTGGGAATATAAGTGATACTATCGTTGGTCACCAGTCGGGTACGGCTTCACTAATTTGCGACTGGAATATTTTCCTCTGCTCCCCTGACATTGAGACTTGGTAAACCTACGTAACTTTTGATTTTCTACTTGAATATGAATTTTTATTGAGGAAAAACGAGGGAGAACGAGCGTCGGAGTGGTACCGGTGGTGTCTAGTCGAAAATACCACAACTCGGGTTTTCCTGTCACGAACTGTCACTGAGGTGGAAAAGGTCAGTTTGGCAGAAAGTGATGCCATCAAATCACTAGACTTCATGGATGCACGAAACGTATTTCGTTGCCCATGAAAGCGTATAACGTCGAGGCAGTCTGATATTTTGCAGATAGATTGTAACACACTACATTAAGTTTCAGGCCGGATTTTGGACGGATTGGATCTCTACATCGTAAGGGATCTGGAAAATAACACGCATTTTGCGTGACTTGTTGATACTCGCGTTTTGGTCTGCAAATTCCTGCACTTCGTATTTCCATATTTTCTTAAATCTAACTAGAGATCGTGGTGGAAAGATCTATGCTCGCACAGATCTGCCTTCTTGGTCACGTGTGCGCGACCCAACCATTTACTCGTCACTTACATACATACCGTTTTCTCATTACTTTATTTCTGTACTCTCACCACGGCGCGTTGGCATTGTCGAGCGCTCGTGGTTCGTCTCTTTACTTCTTCTGCCCACCCTCCGCTTCCCCTTTGAATAGATCCTCGTTTTTCACACCTTTACCTTGAGACTCACTCAAGTGCCACAGCTCGCTCGCCTACCGTCTCGCTCGCGTTAGATCGCCGAGGTATGTGGGTAGAGAGAGCCGAGGTTTCTGGGGGCGCATCCGTCCACAATCCTCGGCTCTCGCTCTGGGTCGGGTTTCGGCTTCCAGTCGTAACCTCTCCCATCCCCCACTACTACTACCTCATACCTCAACGGTCTAGCAACGGCAAGACGCAAGATTTATTCTACTTACATCTACCTGGTTTTAAATTCTCAACTTTTATATCACACAATTGAGCGAGATATCTGCAGATTACCAAAAAAACCCGAGTGGTGGACATCCACGAGTGGTGACTAACGATAGTACTCCAAGTACGTGCTCTGTTAGTCTCGTCTCCAGCTATGTTTGCGTGTTACTAACAGGTTGGAGAGCGTTAATTCCCTACCAACATCATCTTAACTCGCAATTCGCACTTCGACTACACGACGACGCCACCTCATTTTGTCCTTTCTCTACGTTTACCTACCTATTCTCATTGCCATTTCAACACTTGTGGGTGCTCTTGTGTGGAGGAATATCGTAAGACCCGTGTTGGGTAAGGAAGCGACCACAAATCGTCATCAGGGCTGACTGACATAATTTCTTCTAATTCTTTCTGTGGACGCACACATTTGGTCTTTTAGCTACCGGCCTTGTTCACCATGTGCCGGATTGAGGAGCTAATCATTCACGTATGTATGACTATGGAATCTTGACGGCCTAAACGCGAGCTCATAATTTCTAATAGGTACACCAAGCGACGTAATTATCCAAATCGTTAATGACGCTAATCCGTCAGTTCAAACACACAAACGAGGAAAGGAGCAGCTATTAAAAGCAAGGGCATCAGTAGGCCTCTCAGGTGATGCGAAGACTGTAACACATGTGAGCTACTTACACGTCCCCGCATGGAAAGGCTGGGGGAGTGCCTGAAAAAAGTAGAAGCCTAGTCAGGGGAGCTATCACGTTGAGGAATGAAAATTCTACTGACAGTGTGGACGAGTAACGGCCGCTGTGGTAGTGTGCAGTTAGCAATGTAAATTCAATGACAGGCGAAAATATCGATGTGTCCTATGTACCTGATCGAATGCCCTTTATGGCAGGGGATGCAAGGCTAAGCGACGAGAGCGAGATGAGTACGGTATAGATGATAGTGGTGACAGATAAATGCTTCATGGTGAGTTCGCTTGGTTCGATGGGTGAGGGGATGGATATGGATTGCTTGCATCTGGCTGTTGGATATCCTTTTATACAGAACGTGAGGGCGAAATTCGGATTGTTTGGTTGTGTCATCATTTTATCAAGTTTGAACTTGAAAATGGAGACTACGTGAGCCATATGGTCCAGGGCAAATCGATGGTTATCGTGCTGGAACATATCACCAAGTTGGAGTAGGTTATTGATAGACTCAATACAGTATCCAATGATATCGCAATGTCAATACATACTGCCGTACAGGACCATTCCAAGAATTCGTTGATACACCTGGAACCACGGAGCGTAGGGTGAGTGAGCTATTTGTGGGAACCCAGAAGGCGCTTTTGATCGGCTTGCGCACACCCATCAATCTGCAAGCTATTTCTGACTACACCCTCATTGACGCCGTTCAAGTAGAAGGACAACTCCCGCCCTTGATCATATTCGTCCAATGCGATCGTAGTATATCATGAACATGCTTTAATACGGGTTTGAAAGAACCAAGGTTCATAAGGTTCCATAACTCTGCGATTGACTTCCAGCTGAGGTTTCGGTGGGTATTCGGAGATTCACATTGTTTTAAGCTATACATAGTTATCTGCCGTTAAGGGTGCATCCTGAAATAGCACTTGATGCACCCCAGTTGTCATTTCACCGTTTGATGCTATTGGAATATTTATTTGGGTTTTGATACATACTGGTATACCACTATTCAAAGAGTTTATCGCGATGCCTTTTCGACCATGACACGATGAGATGAGGATGAACGGCACATTTCTGATAGTGTAAAAAAGATTGTTTTTCTTGAACGATAACAGCAACAAACGTGCAAATAATGTGTTCGACGTACTTATTACAGGCTTTTGAACAGAAAACCCACCTTCGGGATAGCTGATATCAAATCTCGGGATGTGGGTGATACAGAAGGCGGGGGTGGAGGTAATTGAGACTGAGGCGTGGTCAAGATTGTAATGTATGCATCCGGAAGAGAGGAGGTGAGGCGGCTACAAAGATGATGCTGTGGGTAGACACACTGAAATGGTGTTTTAAATGGGAGTGGTGGTAACAAGTGGAAGTAAAGCCTGGTCAGTTAACACGAAGGTTTCAGATCTTGCGAGTGCAACACCAGCCGAGTTTATGCGTGAATTCTCAGAGTATGCGACAATACTGGGGGGAGGGAAGGAACGCGGGTGGACTTTCCATATGATAGGGACTTGCGATAGCAGTGAGACTCAGCTGAGTGTGGTGCTTAACCTTGACGTGCAGCTTGCCGCCAAGATGGCCACGTGCTTGGATGGGTCGTAGCGCTCAGTCCAACGCGTCCGCAGTAAATAAGGTTCGTGCGCGTAGGTGTTCAGTACTTAGATGAGTCTGATCCTGGTAGATCGAGACATGCGGTTCGAGTGAGAAGTGAGGAAAATACGCGGTCAGAGGTTTCTTTCTAGGTATTATACAGGAACTGACGGGTCTGGACCACGATTGAGAGAGCTGTCAACATGATATTTATATTAATCTATTAGTAGTACTCGATTTAGACGAGTTTGCATGATATTCGAGTTCGTTTCTGCTTGCTTTTTCAGAATAACCGTTTCCCAGTCACAGCAAAGCGCCTGAAACGATATTTTAAAGCAACACGAAGTGAAAGCGGGGGTAACCTCGACGAGCAGCTGCTGGGGTCAATCTCATAGAGGTCGTCTAAGAATGAGTGAAGGGCGTTTAATACCGCGCTCTCTTCCTCGAGCACCACCTCGAGAAGACAAAGGCGCTCTTTTTCGGTGGTTGCATTGCGCTTGTCCTCTGCAAGCATATCAAGTCGTTGCTGAGCGTTGATAATGTGATGGAGCAAATTTTGGCGGATGATGGATTGGTAGCGGGGTATCATATCTCCTGATATGCTTTGGTTCAAATTCAATCCCCAGTACGACGTATCCAGAGATGATAGGGCTGAATGCATGGTGTATTCAAATTTGGCGACCTCGATCCAAAATTTATCGGACGGCTGATGACATAGTGAATTCCACTTTCGTCAGATTAATACTAGGTACGCACTGCAAATATTTCTTTTTTCAGGCTTTCAAACCGATGATTAGCCTCCTCAATTCTCTGGGCCGTTGACAGATTATTCCACATCGTAGTCACCACCGTGATTCCCTGGCCATTGAATAACTGTGCAAATACTCTGAGAAGCTTGACCGCGTCTCGTTTAGACCCAGCCATTCGAATATCGGTGATGGGTTGGAAGTAGAGGATGGTGACAAAGATCAGTGGGGCGGATAATTTTTCCGTCCCATCTTCAGATTCGCTATCCAAAAATATAGTTCAATATTGGAATGAATATGTTGTTTTTTAAAAAATGTGCATATACCGTAAATCATCTAGATTCTTCAGTATCATTTTCGTTATTCGGGTCTCTGATAGTTTCGTGTCAAGAAACCCGGGGGTGTCCATCAAAGTGCACTGGTAGCGCTACAACCCGATGGGTTTTGCTTAAACAGGCGCCGGTATTACAGTGAATTTTGATTTAATCAAAACGGTAATTAATTACCTCTTAATTATGAGCAAATCCTTTCAAGCTGTCCTGAAAATTCAGAATCTGTTTAAACAGAAGTGATATTTAAATTGTTTCATAATTAATTAATTAAATTACAGTCAATTAAACAAAGAAAAATCAAAATGATATACTAGTCGAAAATCTACAAGAAAGCACATGAATGACTGGAAGCTACAGCCTACAGGTGATGGAGGACATACTCATGTCCAATAATTAAACAGAAGGCCAAAAAATCCTTACACACCTGGATAGGGTAGTTGCGAGACAGTCCATATCGTTAGTGTCATGTTTTGTAGAAGAAGGAATAGAATAATGACTTACCAAGAGCTTGAGAGCAGTTAACTGACTTCCAGTGTGATACATCTCTGAGGGGGTACATTCGTGGCAGGTGACTGTCCAACAGTTGGATGGAGAGGAGAGGACATGGTAACGGAAAGAAAGGGACTTCACAAATCACCTCTGCTTCAAGTTTCTCATTGTTCTCGTTCCTGGATAAAAATGCAATCAAGAACAAACAATCAACAATGTCACGTGCATGAAAGTCCGTGGGATTTAGACCTTGGTTGATTCTCGACGAACACTGTTCTGAACACTCTTCACTCCCTCTTCTTTCCTTACCATCATCACCAGTCACTCCTTGTGAACATTCCCCGTTCTCACATGTAAGCTCTACAGGCTATTGGCATAGCCTGATTGTTCTGAGCAACACTGACACATAATTCTGGTGAGTCTATGTTGTCCAGCCTCTCAATTTCAGGCTAACACTTTCATTCTTCCCTTGCTAGCATTGGAGATGTGCTCGCACTTAGATGATCACTTGATTTAAGTCTCATGGTAAGTTTCCAATACATGTACTCTACCCCACCATGCCACCCAGTCCTGCTTCACCACATATATTAGTTTTATTCTACTTTTCCATTTCCATCCTCCCCTCCAATGTCCAACATATGCTTAATACCAATTAATTGGGTCTTTCATTTGTTGAATTAAATGCCATTCTCTGTTTAAACACATTCCTCTTTTTATATTTAATCATGTGTCACTGTTTAAACAAATTTTTGCTAGTGTCGGTAGTACATCAATGCTATGTATTTAATCATTCTTGTTTAAATACAAATTTTAATTAAATCCCTTGACTGTTTAAACATGGTTGAGGTTTTTGCCCTAGTGGCTGAAGATTGCTATGGTGGAAACATTTAATCATTGATTAAACATTTGCGCCATTAAATCAATATTCTCTGTAATACTGGTGCCTGTTTAATCAAAACCCATCGTGCTTTTGGGTAGCCCCCAGTATTCTTCAAGTTGGCGACTTCATAGTAAGAAACACTCTGGGTGACACTTTCCAGTGAGCCCTTAGAAATGCAGAGATTACGACCTGGAGCCAGTGTCTCGATGAACTGAACATACAATCGGTAAGCAATTTGAGTGAAACCGAATGATCTAACGACGTAGTCAGATAACACGCACGGCACTCTTCCCCGAACCCGTGGGACCCATGAGACTGGAAAAAAAAGAATTGATGTGGTCCGTATCATTCAGTTGCGTTCAAATGGTTTGTGGTGGTAAACAGCTCATACATATAGACCACTGAATGCTTTCTTTTCACCTCTGCTGGGGTTACTTGTATGACATATAATGGGCCCTCGACCTTGAGGGATGTATATTCTTGCTTCGGGATTGACATTTTGCCTTGATGGTATATGAAGAGAGATGCTGGGTGGTTGGTTTCAATGTTGAGATACTAGAATCCTGGGTGTGTCATTGTGAACAAACCAGCATAATCTTATTAGGACATTTATTCCCAGCAACCGTGCATAGATACATTCAATCATGAGAGTTCGAAATTCCTTTATGTTTGTTCGTATTTGACTTACAAGCCAATGAATGTTAATGCATAATGGACGTCGACGCTCTGTGACGATGATAATTGAACATAGTCATGACATCATTCCATCTTTCATGACTACAGCTGGGGTTCAGACCAACAACGCGTCCTTTACAGCGGCGTTCAAGGGAGAAATCCGGGTTTGACATGCGTACGAACTTAGGCAGTTGAAGATTTCGCCTCAATTGGATTCACTTGTCTCTTGTGGATTTGTGGTTAAATGGCGAGCAGGGGTAATGATTCAAGTATCTTATTTATGACACACACCCGGATCTCCTGGCCATATTTTCAGGGGCCCTACTTTCCTTTCCCTCTTCTTTGGGTCGTACTGGCTAACGCCCCCGTGTTCAGTTTAATAACATCAAATAATTATTTTGTACCTTTCCTACTTGGATTTATGAATTCCCCTCTCGTCGCCTCTACACTTTTGTCTTTGATCGCAGCGGAGCCTCGATCTTGAAGGTCATTTGGCCGTGGATTACGTTCAGAAGGCAATCGGGACGTGGATGCCTCTGGTGAGGATGATGGATTTGAATTTTGTTGGGTCGAAGAAGGGAAAGGGGTGAGACACCCACCAAAGTTGGACCTTCCAAGGTTTCTGTTGATGTATAGGTGAGTGTCAGTGTATCGATTTCAAGGTCTTTACACCCTCACAGAGCCCTTATCTGCTAAACCCATCTACCGCTCTACATGGTCCACTATTTCCCAATCAGTCATATTGTATCAGACGTACGGCACGGTCTCTTGCCCCTCATATCGAGGCGTCAAAATGAGCAGTGCATTCAGGTTGGCTGGTGGCGACTTCGACACTAATCTGGTTTCGATGGTTATGCGACAGGAGGTGCATATATCCACGTGGTTAAGCGCATATAGGGGGCGACATCATGGGGTGTCGGCTTCCCAAATAGTATCCATGCCCCAGGTTCCATCACTCAGCTTCGTCGAGCATTACTCGTGCATTTCACATATTATCGGGACCCTTTCCTGTCCTCAGAACATGACATACTCATGATGGGGTGTGTGCGTGTTGCCTTTTCTTTACGTGTATTTGATTTCCCTATGTACTCTACAACAGTCAAGCGAGCAATGTGGGCGCGCGTTGGATTAGTAGACACCACCAATTTTGGCGGAATGATGAGTTCCAGGTAATTGTGGCGCGGCATTTGAGAAATGAGACCTCAAAAGAATTTCTTGATGATACCATTGCGGACCTGAGCGATTTTGCTCATTCTTTTCTCAGTCGTAGATCTCCGTTCTTACCTCAATCAATTTCATATATCTTGCGCCTGTAGCCTGCCCATCTTAGTTACGGCAAAGATGAAAATATTGGGGAAAACTCACGGAACAGTAGGTATCACAGGCCCCTATGATATGTTGTACACGACAAGTCAAGGTATGATATTAGTCTGGAGGCCTGATATAGATTGAGAATCATTGCCTCATGACCTTCTATGATGATTGATGAAAGTGATACGCAAAAGGATGGAAGCTCTTCTGAATGGGCCCCATAATGCTCAAGTTCATCAGGAAATGTGGGTGATCAGGGTGAATGGCATGCGTATACTCACCGCGAGCGTCGGGGAAAGTTATATAATAATAAAGATAATTCGATCCGCAGGCCGCAGATCATGCCGTAGATTGTCATACTGTACTATCCAAAAACATCACTGCGTGTACCGGCGCAGTCGAAATGACCCGTTCCCTTCGGCTAACTGAGAAACGCAGTGCTGTTCGGAATACCGGGTCATGTCGTTGGGCAACAAGCTCCTAGGGTCACCCCTGATATTAATTCATTATATTATTGGCAGTTGTATTGAGTTACGCATGCACGATCCTGTAGAGAGCTGTACCGTTCGTTACCTACGGCTTGGCCTCTTTTCTCTGGGTTTATAGAGCGACATGATGAGTCACTTCTTTTCATAGACAAGATCAAGATAGACTAAACCCATTCTTGACCATGTATCATGTTCTTCTCCTGGATAACCAGTCCGCCTCATCGAATCCTTCTGATGATTATTCATAATTCAATGTTTCTAGCAATTTTCGCAACATTCGCCCTTCCGTCGAAGCCTTTATGTTTCCTGGTATTGGGAAGACTGCGATACCCACCAAAGGGGGAGGGAAGTCTTCACCCGTATATTCACCCGCAAGGGTTGGGAGATGCCGGTAAGTGACCTATATCATTGCTCCGACTGCGCAGACTTATCTTCCGACTACAGGTTGTTCGAAGAATCAATTTGCGAATTTCGCAAAATTGACCTGGAAGTACTACAGGTTTCGCTCAAGCAACGCTGAATGACGGTGTAAGTGATATCTCCTTATTTGAAGTGTTTCTCACTTCATTCCTCCCGAATATACTAACGAGGAGCTCTAGAGCGTCAAATATGCATTACCCGATAGCCCTGCGGTGGTAGGTAGTTTCACTAGTATAATCAGGCAGAAGTAGAACGTGTCTGACGAGAAACCTCAGCGTCTTCAGCACCTGTCGACAGCCAACGAGACAATTGACAGCTATGTAAGTGGCATTCCTCCATCCCTCGTGTTTCTCGCTTAATTTTCTGTCCGTATTTCAACACTCAAGCACTTGACTATGACTCCGCATATATCGAAGACGACCCACTCAATCATTACACAGGCCTCCCACAAGCCAATGTACAGTGCACTGAATCTCTCTGAAATAGGAAAATCCCTGATCTTTTTCAAAGCCCTTCCGACCCAGCTTCTGGAATGCTCTCGATGATTATTACTTTGACTAGCTCCGCATGTACATAAACCACGGACAGCTGGCCTGTTACAACCCAAGCAACCCAACCTGCAACTCAGGAATCCTACATTTTACATTCACTTTCGTACCCAAGCGCTTGTCGTGTACTTAGTTTTTATGTTATTTATTCTCTTTAATGGTACTAGACACACACCTCTGGTCTATCGTCATGTTTTCGTTCTGGTGCAGGATGATACCCATAAATCTAATACATATATCGGCCGAGATTCAATCGAAATTGGAGCTCCGACCTTGACGACACCCATAGCAATATAATATTAAAGCATTCAGTCTACGTCCTAACACTTCGAATTGTTCTAACCTGCCTGTATGTAATGATCACCACAGTGGCCGATCTTGAAAGAATGAAAGTGAGCATGCTCACAGCCATCTAACGCACGTGAGCCCCTGACCTGCAGTGCATGCCGTTATCCTGACGTTCCACACGAGGCAGGGTCTTCAACTCATTCTCTCCTCCCTCCATGATCTAACTGCTTGTCTGCTCACACCAAAAACATATCATCGTCACCGCAATGCCCAAAAAACCCTCAAAGCCAAACAAAGGAAAAACCACGTCCTCCTTCCTTAGTCTAGGTGGTAAGCGATCGTCCCCGAAGAACACGATTCACCTCTTGTAAGCATCCCTCTTTTACACGGTGGTGATGGATTCCTAACTTTGATCCGCTGACTTGGCATATCTAGCGTCGTTGGTGATAAAGATGAGGTGAGTTTCAATGAACGACTGGACGTCCATTGATTTACTCAGATGGACCGTAGGCCTCAACGAAAGCCTTAAAGATGTTGAAAGTAGGTGGAAGCAACGCGAGTTCACCTATAACAACTACTAACCCTGGACCTCAGAGAGGTGAGGCTTCTTCATCTCTCACTTCATCTTCCTCCGCTATCCATTCTTAATACATACTCTGGATTAGATCATCTACACCACTACGTGACGGTACCTGATGCTTACAACTTCGAGGAAGTCGCAAAACTGTTGCCAGCGCAGATCAAGTACGTATTTTTATCACTTAATCATCATCTGAATCTACATATTGACCTCGTCGGAATAGTGGATCAACATATACCCTGGACAACACTGCAATCATTTACATCGTCAACATCAATCGCGACCCACCCCCGTCCATCGACTCCTCGTTCACCAAGGCGATTGGGAAGAAGTGTCGGCCGTCAAGGTTCTTCTGGGTTACCGCGGGATGGGATGAAGATAACGCGGCCAAGCAGAAGGCACTGGAGTTCGAGTTGAGGAACGTGGTTATGAGGGTTAGTAGCAGTTCATCAAACTAGGGGAGGTGACGACTAATATAATTCTTGACCCATACAGCCGACCGTTCAACAAGGATCCCATTTCATGCGTCTTCCGACCGTTCATGGAATGCTGACCCGTGAGGTCATGGCTCTCGTAGAACAGAGTTTGACTGCACAGGAAGGATCTCAAAGGTGCGCTCTCATTCACGCACTTAGCGACTCGTCTCTTAACGATCTCATTAGGGGTTGGGGTATGAAAAACGTCAACAAGATTATCGACACATTCCAGGATGCAGTTTGGCACTCAGTTGAGAGCAAGGCAGTGCAAATTGAGGATTTGACAGCAAGCGATATCATTATTGCGTAAGTTCGAGAGCTTTTAGCGTTTTATTGTGCGCGTGTTCAACGATTGGACAGGGTGATGGGTCCCACAGGAGCGGGAAAGAGCACCGTGAGGCTTCCTCTTCGTTTGATTCACGACTGTGCTAAAATCTTTCTTACGCTTTAGTTTATTAAAACCATCAGCGGCCATGATGACGTCGTCATTGGCCACGGACTAGAGTCATGTACGTCAGAGGTATCGATTATCAGGTTCCGCGCTCCTGAGCTCAGTGAATCCAACATCGCTCTCGTTGATACGCCTGGGTTCGACGATACCAATAAATCCGATATGGAGATTTTCAAATTGATCGCTGAATGGCTTGATAAAACGTGAGTCATACTAATTCTCTGCGCACGTTATTTTGTCATTAGGGTGCTCACTCAATATTTGCCGATGGAATCGTAGGTTCAAGAGGAAGATATACCTCGACGGCGTCCTCTACCTTCATCGCATCTCGGATAATCGCATGGCCGGTACTCCGTACAAGAACTACCAAATGTTCGAGCAACTATGTGGTAAATCGAGTTTCAAACAGGTCGTACTCGTTACTACGATGTGGGGCGACCCGAGTGAAGAAGAAGCGTTTAAGAAACGAGAAGCCGAATTACGACGTTTTTTCTGGAGGCATATGATCAAGAATGGCTCGACGATCGCAAGGTTCGACGAGGGCGACAACAAATCACCTTTCGACATCATCGGCCCGATTGTATCCAACGCAACGACGTCCAGGCAGGCGTTAACGTTGCAGAACGAGCTGAACGTCATCAAGCTTTCGTTACCAGAGACGAGCGCAGGGAGGGTTATGTATACGAAACTTGAGGCCTTGCTGGAGCGACAGAAAAAGATCTTGGATGACTTGAGACGGGATATCGCTGCCGAGGCGGAGGAGAGCGGGAATCAGGATGGGCCGGGGCAAATGCAGAAGATGCTAGAAGAGGAGTTCCGTGCGGTCGAGCAGGAGATGAAGACGGTTGTGACGGATCTCCAGGCGATGAAACTCAGTGTTCCGTCGAGACTTTTGACGAGTCTGAGGTCGAGATTCCAGCTTAGGTTCTCGTTCTCTAAGGCGGTGAGCTGATCCCCTTCTGATAGGGCTATGATACTGACATTGTTCGTTCATTAGTAGAGATATACGCCTTACTCGGCACTCGTTTTGTAGTTGTAAATCCAGCTTTTCCTTCGTTTCTCATGTTGTACCACTCGATATATGTAGTTCTATGTAATTATATGCCGTGCAAAATTAAATATACCTTACCCTGTTCTCGACTCAGGTATGAAATCTTTCGGAGAAATCCCTGGAAGTTACGTTGTGAAATAGATATCTTCAACCGACGACGACAGTTCTTCGGGTTATCCGAAGAAAGACTCTCGGACGAACAGCAAAACAATTGTTCAAGAAGACTCTGAAGCGGAACGACCGGGGCGCGAGTCGGATGAAGTCTAAAAGTTCAATTCAAGCAACGGTCCGGCTTCTTGCTCTACACGGTCTAAAAAATAGTTTAAACGTCTAACTTGACTACTGCAATTCTCCTCGTGAACTGCAACCAGTAGTCGTTTCATGCTTCCCCTCCATCTGTAAAAATTCAGAGTAAATCCTATATCAACTTTTAGGCCGACCTCGAGCTTCGTTGTGTTGAATATATGGTTTCAATTGCTCGACATAGCGTTGAAGTCCCGCGCCGACGAACGGATTGATATGAATCCCACACCCATAGCGTAAACACCCTATGCGTCATATGATGATATCTTTTGTATTCAAGTCTCCGAATCGACGTCGAGAAGTCTTAAAAAGCACTCTTCTGAAGAAGAAGATCAAAGCTTGAGCATGTGTTGCTTTGTCTCGACTGATCCAACTCAGTATTATTATGTGCACTCACTGCACTGATCGAATTATGCGACTCCGTCGCACAGAACGTGGCCCGGGCGGAGAGATTGCTGATAGTTGCTCCTCGGCGAATTCAAACGAGTTCACGATGATTTTTGGATCCCTATGACGCACGGACAAGCAAAATTGATGTCCAAGTTGTATCACGAGTTCGAGGAAATAGGGTAGCCGCTGGATGAAAGTCGGGTGCAATGGTAGAATTTCTGAAAACGAAGGATAAACAATGGCGAAATTTATGAACGAAACAAATTGAAGAGAAAAGCGACGAAAATGGACATTACGTATAAATATAACCACTTCATACACCATGTATCCTCCTCCACGTTCAGTCAAGTTATTTCCTGATCTAGTTTAACACTCAAACAAGACGCGTTCACGATGCGTCCTTTCTCTCCCAGATTGGCCAATCTCCTCGCACTCACAGCATCTCTCATCTCCAGCACCTACGGCTACGCCGACATGATCGACGCCCTCCGCGCCCGTCAAATCGACGTAGGCCAACTCTCGGCTGCATACGATTACATCGTCGTAGGTGGTGGTCAGAGTGGGTTGGTCATCGCGAATAGATTGAGCCAGGACCCCACGAGTGAGTGATTTTATCATACAACGTTGCTATATGCGAGTGATGGCTCATACTTGGTCGACTAGAATCCGTACTCATCGTCGAATACGGCTACATCGATGACAATCCGGCTCAGATTGAGCCTTCCAGTGCGACCCAGTATCGCCAGGCTCTCCTATTCAACGCTACCATTGTGCCCCAGCCTGGAATCAATAATCGAGGTGGTCCCGTATACGCTGCGAGTGTGGTTGGTGGAGGGAGTACTGTGAATGGCATGTTGTTTGACCGAGGGAGCAAGGATGACTATGATAATTGGGAACGACTCGGAAATCCGGGATGGGGATGGGACGGATTGTTGCCATACTTCAAGAGGGTGAGTCGCAGGCGAAGTGATGATGGTGAAGAGATGCTGATGAAAGTTTAGAGCGCGATGTTTACTCCCCCTAGAGCTGACCTCGCTGCTGAGTATAACATTACTTGGGATATCGGTCGCGCGTATGGGGATGGTCCTATTCAAGCCACGTTCCCTGATTGGCAGTGGCCTAGTATCAGTAAGTCACTGCCCAACTACACCAAAACGTTACTCACGGGTTCGTAGAGGTCCAGTGGAAAGCATGGACCGAAGTCGGCGTTCCCATCCAGGTAGAAGGCGCAGCTGGTGATGCACACGGCGCATACTGGGTGCCATCCAACGTCGACCAACAATACCGCCGATCATACGCTCGCAGTGGTTACTTCGACCCCGTCCGCACACGCTCAAATCTCAAGCTCCTCACAGGGTACCGCGTCAACGAGATCCTGTTTAACTCCAAGAAACGTGCTGAGGGTGTTCGTATCCAGGCCCGAGGAACAGCAAACGGGGCTGCGACGGTCACGGTGAAAGCGGCTCAGGAGGTTATCCTGTGCGCTGGGTGGTTGCATACGCCTCAGATCTTGCAGAGGAGTGGAATCGGTCCGTCGGCGTTGTTGCAGCAAGCGAACATCCCGGTTCTCGTGGATCTTCCTGGTGTTGGAGGGAATCTTCAAGATCATCCTGCTGTTGGGATTTCGTATCAATGTGAGTGTCGTGGAGGGAGAGGGGAGACGGACTGGAGTTGATTATGTTACAGACCGGACCGATCTTGTTCCCAACCGTGGATCCCTCCAGACGAACCAGACTTTTGCTCAGTGGGCGCGCGACCAATGGGCCTTGCGTAAAGGTGAGCACAAGGTTTCCGATCTTCACAACCCGTTTTAACATACCGATTAGGTCCATCTTCAATGGGAGTTGGCAACAGTCTTGCGACGGTTCCATGGCCTATCCTTAGCCCTACGTATCAGACCACAATCGACAAAGGAAAGACACAAAACGCGGCGGCTTACCTTCCTAAAAGCTACAATTCGCAGCAAGTCGCTGGATATGTCGCCCAACGTGATCTTCTTCTCACCTCCTTTGGAAAAACGGATAACGGCGTCGTAGAGATCCCCTTCTCTGGTGGATCCAGTACCTCTCTCGTCTTAGAAAGGCCTTTCAGTCGCGGTACTGTGCTCTTAAACCCATCTGACAAGTACGCGGAACCCACAATCGACTACAACGTCAACATCAACCCTCTCGACACCGAAGTCTTCGTCGCTGTGGTCAAGTTCACCAGAAGGTGGTTCGCCGCTCCATCACATCAGCAGCTAACCCCTGTAGAGTCATCACCTGGAACCTCTGTAAGCTCCGACGCACAAATCGCGACCTGGGCAGCAAGCAGCATGACCCCATCCACCGCTCACTCCTGCGGGACTTCTGCCATGCAACCACGCGACCAAGCTGGTGTCGTCTCTCCAGAATTGCTGGTTTATGGCGTTACGGGTCTCAGCGTTGGGGATATCTCCATAATCCCCATGATTCCCGGTACCCACACTTGTGCCACAGTCTACGCCATCGCAGAGAAGGTAAGAGAATCTGCTTGGTCTAGCTGCCACGTCACCAACGCTGATCCGATCCATCCATAGGCTGCAAACCTGATCAAGGCGAGATACGATTCCTCCATTCCTCCAGCTCCCACGTCACCTGCGACGACGTCCATACCCAGTTCAACAACGACTATGACCCCAATGCCCACAACAACTACCTGCGCGATTGCGAAGTGGGGTCAATGCGGTGGCCAGGGCTACAACGGTTGCAAAGTCTGCGCCTCTGGATCTACCTGCACGTACGCAAATCCCTACTATTCTCAGTGCTTGTAAAATTAGGGGTCAAGGATGTTGTATAAGTTGAGAAGATGTAGGATTCATACCTCTTCTCCGCGCCGTCTTCATGTTTGATTGGCATCACACTTAATCCAACGATTTGGGTAGATATCCAGAATAAAATAAAATTCGTATGAACTAGGATTTGGAGGAAAGAATTGTGGACAACGACGACGACGATTGCGGACATTGGACAAGGAGAGGTGTCTGCTCCTGTTGCGAAATCCACCGGCTTTTTCCGAGCCTCGTTTAGGGGCTTCACATCTGCGTCCTCAAAATCGAATCCCTTTTCCCCAATATTCAGCAAGTCCATTTCCTCGTACAAATACTTTCTGAAACAAATAAATTAGTTCTATTTTACACAATTACATGTAACTATTTTACAACGAGGTTGTCAGAAACGCCCCGTCTCTGCCAATGAATCTCCTTCTCCGGTTTCATGACTCCCCAGGCGCGCAACAGATCTCTTTGCGTCCCAAATATGAAGAATGCAGCGGGAGGAACTGTTATTGTATATATTTTTATTCCTTTTCGTCGGATATATGATGGCGGAAGGACTTACGAGTAGCGATGACGATATTCGTTCGCGCGCTGGTCCCGCCTTCTTGAGACCTCGGAAAGTACTGCGCAAATGAGACTCTAGATAACGAATGAGAATTAGTCGAAGTGTTATATACGATTCCCTTGAGGTATATACTCACACAATCGCTATGATTGGGAGCAACGCAAATGCAACGACGCGAATCAAACTGTCTAAAGAGATGTCACGGCGTCCAGGGTCGGGGTCGTCCGGTTGAAGGAATAGAGGACGAGCCGTGCGCTGAAAAGCTTTCCATCTCGATCGTAGAATCCGAATGATGAAGGCTGAGGTGACGCGGACGTTATTTAAGGAGAGCATAGAGTGTAGACAAGTGCAACTCACCATCGATAACCAGAATGGTCAGCATACAGACCACACTGATACTGGACGTTATCCGGTTACTTCTCAAAACGATATGAACGGTAATTGAAGGAAGATTTAATGGATTCAGACTCACGAGATTTGACTAGATATATGACAGAACATCGCCGACGTATCTGGAACCACTCTCTTGGGGTCGATGAGACCCACCTGATGAGTGCTCGATTAGCCAACTACCGTATTATGCCCATGTCAAACGCCCTTACTGCAAGCACCTCGATGATCGTTGCAAGAGTCAGGAGCAACGGGAGCAGATGTAACTATCGTATTTCAGTGAAGCAACCTCTTTCAATACAAGGCTGAATATGGTTTTGGACCTCGAGTGAAAGACTTGCCAGTATTATCCAACGTCTAGAGATGCGGGTGTTCAAGTCGGGATTCCGGATAGACAGCCATACCTAAATAATTAATATTGTCGGTCATGCGAAACGCTTTAATTGGAGGATACATACATGAATCATGAAACTCAAACCCGTCGTACAATTTCTATGAATGAGGGTTAGTCCACCCGAAAGATGTTATAACCAATTACCCCACATCACTGGTGCAGCGTAAACCAATGATGCTTGAAAAATACACAGTCCAAAGTTAGGTTGACGACCCGTCTGTTGACCAAGCAGGAGGAGATTGGAAATGCTGGTGAACGCGAAAGAAGACATAAACAAGAACCATAGTGACGTTCTGTGGACTCGCGGAGAGAACCAGGCGGTGGAAATGACAACCAAGATTGATATGAGACCGAAGAAAGACAAGACGTCGAAAATGATGATGAGGCCAGTGTCGATTCCACCTGGTGTTATATCAGAGGGGATCGCAGCTGAACCACTCTTTGAGAGCGAAGCTAGGGACAAGTCTCCTGTAAATCCTCGTCAATCATCCTTACTATAAGGCTCCTCCCTATGGTTCAGCGGTACTCGCTTACGCAGAATGAACATAACACTCCTTGATATATTCTCTGTTCCTTATTAAGCAAGATCCAAAACCCCAACGTCTACGCTTCTCCAAACGATCCAGCGAGAACCAGCTCGAGCGATAAGACGAAATCTGCGCACGCGTGTGCGGTTATGGTAATTGGCGAGGGTATACGTAGTCAGACAATGCCTGCGAGATACTCGAGAGGGGTCTTATATCACTACTTACAAGACATGTCCCTGTCGTCTGGCACAGAAGCCTGTGTTCAAGCTCAGTCGAGTTGCTAGGGTCACTTAATTTCGGAGATTAGGAACATCAAAGTTGATCAAACGGGGAGTTTCAATCCTTATAGATATGCCACGGTGTTTCAAGGATCCCCCAATTGTGGGCGATGAGTGTGAAATCAGGACCCGTTTTCTTGGATGCATATGTATGAAATAGGAGGACGTATCCCAGGCTGCACTGCATCGTGTCTAAATAAAGTTAGCAATCTAATCAATTCTCAGCATCATCGAGACTTCAATCACGCTATGTCGGTATCCCATGATGATAACAGCCTCCATCATATCAGAAGCACAGTTCGACAACTGAGACTTCACATCATTGATAACGTTAAAATAGCAAATACAGTTGAATACTTCAAACAACGACTAGTTCTTTCTCATTACGGTTACGGGACCTCTTTCAGTTTCACCTTTCCCAGAAATTCTCCACACTCGAAGAATATCGCGTTGACTTCCGAATATGATGAATGCGGAAAGGGGAACTGCGAAAAGATAAGGGAAGACGGGGTCACGATAGGGATAAACAACGATAGAATTATCAACGTACGGGCAGCGGTGACTACGTTCATCCGCTCACTGAGAAGGAGGTGCTGAGTGTTTGGGAGATACTGTGTACTAGAGATGCTGTCGGGTGTCGGCGTTAGCTACAGTTGGTTCCCAATGTCTGAGAGGACTTGACTTACGCAAGGGCGAGCATAGGGCAAAAGCCAAAAATAACAACGCGAATCACAATATCCAACGAGAAGTGCTCTTGCATCGATACAGATTGGGGACGGCTCGCGGTTATCGATCGTGTTTCATGCCATGTTCGACGCAGGATTCGGGTGACAAGCACTGAAAATGTGGACCATCTGTCAGCTGACTCTATTGAATGGAGGAAATGTATATCTTACCATCAAGAACGATCACGGAAATCATACACACAATTGTCATTGAGGCGCTGATTCGGTTGCTAAGACACATCTTGAATTTTAGCTGATGTCCGCGCAGGTTTTCATGGATAAGCTCACGGTAAAGAGTTTGTGATGTGGCAATACATTCCTGATGCATCAGGAACGACACTATCATGATGGATGACCCCGACCTAAAACTGGTGAGCTCTGACTGCGACTAATCTCGGAACTGAATAAAGTATTACTCACAGCGACTACTTCAGTAATTACAAAGATAAATGCAAACCATGGTAGAATGTGTAGCTGGTGAGAATTGAGTATCTTAAGTAGGCTTGAAATGTGAAAATCTACCATTCTCGTTGATAGCAATGGCATACGAGGGCCAGATTCCACAGTCAAGCTCACGGAGAAGTATACCTGTCAAAGGGACTCATTGAAAATCAAGCTTTTGAGGATACAGCAGCCCATCTTACATGAGTCATAAAGCTTAAGCAGCTTGTCGCGTTTCTGTCTCATCGGCGTCAGTACTCGACACATCAAGGTGATACAGCCGAATTCACAATACTGGCGCGGCGTATATCAAAGATGCTTGGGCTAGACATAGCGCTCCATTCGGAGTAGGATTGGTCTGGTTCCCCAACAGCAGTAAATTGGCGAGACTGGCGACAGACCAGGAGCCAACGAAGAGAAACCATAAAGAGGAACGGTGAATTTGTGACGACAACCAGGCCGTTACAAGAATTGCAGTGACAGCGATGAATCCCAGGATGTAGAGAGCGTCAAACGCCGTAATTAGGTTGACGTGAGGATCGTAGGGCACTGTATGGGATGCGTTGGAAAGGCTAGCTTCCAGACCCACAGGGTCGAGTGGTGAATCTGACCATTTACCGTTGATGGAACGTTTTCAAGTTTGACGTTTGAAAATACACGTACGAAGGATAAACATCTTAGGGTTACACCTGTGTAGCCCTTTCGTAGACCAGAAGTCCACCTAACCTAGTGAGCGCGGAGAAAGAAAGATAACAAGGTGGTCGACAGGCAAGATGAAGATGATGATGTGGCCCTCGCCAGGAGATCTCTTGATTTTATGGTCCCTTTTCTCAGTTTCGTTCTATATATACCACACTTCACTTCGCGACTGAAAATGTGAGAACCCAGAACCATCTTGTGATACTCCAAGGCTATAGACTATATTTAGGCGATAATACTAGGTTCTGGGCAAGTGCTGTAATTGAAAGAACTGCATCATTGTGGGTGATGTTGGAATTGAGAAGTTCCATCATGAATTTTCAAACGACCATCATTCTCAGGCCCTGTCCTATGTACTTGTACGACCTACACAGCCAATGGGCGGTGGAATGTCAGATCATAAGTGCAAGAACGTGGGTGGTGGTTGATGGCATAGCATGGTGTACCTCGGTTGACCTTACCGCTCCGTGTTAACGTTCTTACAATGTTCAACTCTCATCAAAGCGTCAGGATGAAAACATTGGGTCAATCAGCTGAAATATTAGCGGATTATATACTTGGGGGAAATTAGATATACTGATACATTACAAGACAAAAATGGAACGGAAGGTGGCTCGTACACTCACGAACTCGTAATAAGTACAAGGACAAAAGCTCGGTGCGTTATTTAGCAAGTCTTTTATTTATTTACTTGAATCGTCACTGTAGCTTCGTGTACTTGGGATGCTTGAACTCTGTCCTCAAAGTCATCATTTCGATAGATTTTCCATGCGGTCAATATGTCTTTCTGTGTCCCAAGCGTAATGAACACAGAAAGTGGGACTGTAAAACGGGTAAAATCAGCTGAACTCCTGGTATTGAGAGCCTGATTCACGTACATGACGCAATGAATAAATTTAATTTTGCAGGCTCTACTGCCGGTGTTGGAAGGTATTGGAGGAAGGATAATCTGCGGAATATTGAGCAAGCAGTGACATATCCACAGGGCTTAAGTCGACTCACATGAGGGCAGTAAGAAGACACACCCCAAATGCCATCAACCTCACCATCGTATCGAACAAGAGTTGGTTTTGCGAACGGAACCCGTTTAAACCTCCTCGTTCTAGACGAAAGCGGCGAAGGATTCTGATAATCAGTACTGTTGAAATTTAAGTACATCCTTATTCGTATCATATCATTAATTTTCCCTACCATCTAGTACAACGACGCATATCAGGCAGATGATGCTGATTATGGCGGAGACGTTGGTCCTGCGTGAGATTTGCGTCATCAGCAAAAATGCGGGCGACAAGAATACTATGACTGGGTAGAGATAGTGTCAACTGGGTAGGGATATGACTAACTGGGTATTTCTGCCCCTGCCCTCTGCGTTCTCATCATCAGCCAGAGTTTGCCAGATATGCAAGTTCCTGCCAGGTTTCACACCGCAGCTGATATTGGCAGATATATGATTTTTAAACAGATATGTCGACTGCGGTCTGTAATTTACATATCTGTTTAGCGAATTCAGACATCACTCAGATATGTAGCTTATCGGCTGGACTTCGGTACATTGTACAGAAATTCATCTCATTGACTCTCGGCACAGTAGAATGGCATAAATCATGAATTGGAATATACTACCTACACAAATCGATACCGTACATGAGAAAGGACAAAGGAGCGAATGAAAATAGGATAGATGAGTGGATTGTGATGTCAATGGGGGCGCAAGAGGATCTACTAGTCTACTAGAGAAGGGGAGGGGAACTATGCGACTCACCAGAGTAGCGTGCCAAAATTGGGTTCACCAGTGTTCCTATACCTGTTTGTATGCAAAATCAGAATTCGTCACAAAAAAACCGCATATATGCGCCTACTTTTGAGCAGAACACCTATAAGTCAGTCAAAACAGTGTATATGAGTCAAACGTTGCGCATACATTAGTATGAATAGACATACTAAAGCCCCTTCCACCATGTAAAACACCCATCTTCCTCCGCAAGGAGCGCGATGGCAGATTCACGGGCGGCCGATGGACCTGGGTCCTGAATTGAGTCAATCGAGAGTCACACAGAAACTAGGGGCAGACGAGTTTGATATTGAGGCTGACGGCCTATTGTAGTTTCGGCAATACATGATTCAAGGTGTGATTGATAGTGGATACTTGAAAGAGAGAGGAGGATAGGGAAGGGGAGATGATGGTGGTAGGAGAGAGAAAGGGGTTCTTGAATTATTCGACGCGTTTCGGAAGTTGAAAGTGTCAGCGAACTCCGACTTTCAAACTCCGACATAACGTCATTTGGGTAGCCTGTGGGTCGTGCTTGTGGTTGGCTTCCCAGTCAAGAGTTATTTACACGGCACCCTTAGGATTATACCCAACTTAGATCCTGCCCGTGAATCGGACATTGAATTGGGAGCCGAGGAATTAAGATGAGGAACAGGCAGCAACTTGAGCACGTACACTCTGGCATCGTAGCTTTGTAGTAGTATGAGCATTTCACATACTTACACCATCGTTTAAATTTATTATGCATGATCAATTCTGGATGCTAAAGCGGTGGATCTGGAACTCGGAGTCACAAAGTCCGATACTTCAATGCGACGGTGAACGTTGAACCTTGGAACCTTTGCTCACAACTGTCACCTGTGGGTAATCTCAGTGACCCAGCACAGCTGTGATCGAATTTCAGTTGATTGACATATATAGTACACACAGGTTGGTCTTTCGCGATCGACATATATCCCTTGTCCCTATCGAGATCTCGGCATTCCTCTGATCAGTCTGGATGGAATATCACAAATTTATCGAATATCCGTCTTGAATCTTGATGGAAGACAGGAAAGGCACATAAATACACATACCCTGTAGACGCCTGATGGATATAATGGTCGCAGATAGGCGCTGAATGGATATATAATATTCAGACAGTTATTGGCCAGATATGTCCAGTCCCCGAGCAGATATCTCCAGATCTGTGCTACATCGGCCCTCAATTTAACAGATATACTATTATCAGACTGCTTTCAATATATCTACACAGTATTCGTCCGTCACTGTTCAGATATGTGAAGCGGGGGTAGCTTCTTGATGGATATGTCAAACAAATCCAGACATTGCGCAGATATGTGCAGCGTCAATTGACTTCACCCCAGGTATGTTGATAACTAATGTAAATATGATATATCTGGGTAATATCTGCTTTGTATGTAACAAATCCGGCGGGTATGATACATACACGGCGGATATAATGATTACTACCTGACATCGCATATTCTTGCTAGCAGCAATTTTGCTGATGGTTAAGCATACTTTGTACGATACCATGGAGTGGGCTTACGGGGTAGAGTTACCGATATGGCAATACATTCCTGACGGGTGTCTTCGCACTTCAACGGGATTCATGACGCCAATCTGCAGATGCATCGCTGAATGGTCACCAAGTGAGATGAATACACCGATATTGAGAGACTCACGATGACCACCTCCAGAATAACGGCAAAGAATATGAGCCAAGGTACGACCTGCATCTATAGATAATTTGATTGAGCTTATCTGCACTGGCAGACGAGAATGCCCTCGCTTACGATTCGAAAGATTGTGCGTGAGTAAGCTTCGTTTGCCCTCAAACGCAGCAGGGTCGTCAAATAAACCTATTGACCATAATCAGCGTGTGCCACCATACATGGGCGCAGTAAAACAAACGTGGATCATAAACGATACGCAAGATGTGGCATCTCTGGGTTTGCGCCAACGTTAGTGGCGCGTAACTCTCTAGATAAAAGGGGTTCGCTCACATTGCAGGCGACGCATAAACGAGGGACGCCTGAAAGAGGCATAACCCAAAGGGCGGAGCAGGGCCTGTTTGTCTTCCCAATAGCAACAGGTTGGAGAAGCTGGTGATGAACCACGCCGAGATGAAGAAGAACCAAAATGAACACCTCTGCGGACGGGCGCACATAATGGCCGTTAAAATAAGAGCGCCTAGCAATACGAATGCGAAGATGTGAAGGATATCGAATATGACGATGAATGTGATATCAGGAGGAGGGATTAAACCCTGAACCTCTCCAATACCGAATATTGCCCCGTCGTTCCGGATGGCTAATATAATGTTACTAACTGATTGCATGAGCACATGGGAGAAAGTCGTACTTAACATTTGTTGGAATTTGTTTATATTGTCCTCCTCGTGCTTCGTCCCTTGCTTCCAGCTGAATGAACACGAGAACCGGCTCGGAGTATAAAGACGAAAAGGCAGAAAGGTAGGGACAAAAATGACTCATTGTGGGCTTATGTACCCGTATCGCCACGACTCTGATAATGATGTAAGTAAAATGTATCATCTCAGCTATTTCTATGTGCGCCCACAGATGTCATTCCGCTGTGTTTGTGGGTGTTCATGCACTGCACCATAGCTGGATCATGTGGGGGACATTCCTCTATATAGGTACGCATGGACAAGACATGAGAACGTTCGCAAATCAGCTGTGGTTTTTCCAGTTCCTCATGGTCGTCCAACACTCGTTCTTTGTCAGCGGCAGAGCATACTCACATCAAGATCATCATTCAATACATCATCAAGGATTGCAAGCGCTCGGGAATGGGATCTCATAAGCTATGAAATACATTCCAAAATAGAGCACAGTAACGATATGTATGGGTCCAAATATAGCGAGCCCGAAAAAAAAGGGATGAAAAGTCGATCACGTTTGGAGTGGCGATATTTTGTTTGCCATCAGTGTAGGACCCAGTATGTCAACCATGTCAGCGTTCCGTTCAGCGTCTATAATACATATGACTGAGCGCCAGTAAGGTAAGCTCATGTACTGGTTTCTCCAGATATTTCAAAAGTTGAAGCCACGAGGTGTTGAAACGCCATGACCTTCTGTATTTCAATGTAAAAAATAGCCCAACTTGCCCCAAATTTTAACTGGGTCAATTTTGTGATCCTTGTCTCACGGCGCTAGAGCACCTGATGAGTTTGAGTGGGAATCAAGTGCAAAGTGAACCACAGGCCTTGGACCCCACCATCCAGAGGATTAACTATCAAGCCTCGTATTTCATTGATCAAGACTTTCGACCCATAGTGAGGTGGTGAAATCTCCAGCCAACTCACAGGAAAGACAATTGATCGGCATTTGTCATTGGCCTGTAAGCATTCTCAGGTCCACGTTAACAGATTTAAGAATAAGGCGCTACTAAGGAAGTAAATCAGAAGAGCATCAGTAGATGCGATCGTCCAAACCGCTTCTCCGTGTAGTTAACGCCGAGCCCCCAATCCTCAGATCGTAGCGTAACCATACAATTTGGGACTGATTAATACAGCCTGGAATTTTAGCAATCTTGCATAGATCATAAGAGAGCAGATATCAGTCGGGTACAGATCGCTACTAGGACCAAGAAATGTGAGGATGTGAAGTGGGACGCAAGGCGAGGTAAGACAGGCACTGCAAACGGTGGCTATGAAAAGCGCCCCTATCGCAGGGCGCTGGTTGAGCTCACAGCGAGGTATACTACTGAGCACATACATGGCGGTGGTTCTGGAGAACAGAGGTCAGAGGCGGATGAAGATTGTCAGGAAACGCTTGCGTACTTGAGTAACGACCCCCAGACCCGCTTTAATCATACTTCTCGCGGCTCCAGCTTGGTTTAACCCTGAATGTACCACGCCGCATCCCAACCATGTGTAACAGCGACGTGCTCTCCCTAATATATGATAGCTAGCTCGAGGAAAGGTCTGGGAAAAGCAGAGAGAGAAGTCGGAGCAACTATGCGTGCGGACTGTTTGCCTATAACTTCGCTGATGGCTAGCCTGGACTCTTCCTATATCATCCACCATCATCTCTTGGTCTCTCTCCGTCTCTACTCTCTCCTCATTAACCCACATCCTACATGCCCATCCTTCTAACCCCAGCCTCAGCGCTTGTCATCCCAGACGCGACCCAACACTCGTCACGTGGCTTCCTGGACCCTGGACCCTGACCTTGACCCGCCAACCAGATCACCTCCGACAATTACACTTCCTGCGACATCAACGACGCCTAGAACCTTAAAATCCCATGAAAAGCAGCCCACGATATTAGGGTAGGTGTTAAGGGTGGAGTGAGGCCCATCCGCGTGGCCTAGCTGGTCGTAGAGGCCAATGTGGTGGAGGGTTGATGTTGCCTGATGACTGAGGCTGTGCCTTAAAAGGGAACATCGCATCTTTGAGTCTTCCTCAACCTTCAGCAAGCCAGCCTGACGGTATCCTACGCCTTGTGAACCCTGGGGGAAACGACAGCGTAAAAGGACTGCAAGTACATGGTTGAGGGTTGAGCCACGCAACGACGAGAACTGCTTGTTAATGATGTCGCTGAGGAGAAAAAAGGTTTGACATTTCCATGAAAGTAAAAGCGGTGCGGGTGAAATGGTTAGGGTAGCTTAGTCTCGTTCAGGACATAGGAATGGGGTAGTGTTGCGGATACAATTGTAGAGGGAAAGAGTTTATAAGCAATGTGGAAGTATGCGAGGGTGGGGAGAACGTGTTGGTTATCCTAGAGATTAGAGATGGGCGACAATGGAGCTGATGGAGAAAATTCGTGCTGGGAAGAAGAAGGCGACGAATAAGGGTGACTTCCGGAGACCTAACAGGAGAAGAAAAGCCAGTTTGATGACGTGGCCGTGTAGGAGTCGCCGTTGGAATAATGTCACTGCTGGTAGGTGGGATAAACGTTATGTCGGAATCCGTTGGAGAAGTAGAGAGGGTGACTCCATTCTCTGATGATGTATTCAGAATGCCACGGCAGGATAATGTCCCCATGCATTGCAGGAAGGAAGGCGTGGTTGGGAGGCTAACGGGGTCAGGAGTGGGAGTTTGAACTGTTGGCGACGGCGTGGCTGAAGCTGAGCTTGGATGATTAACCCAGAAGGACACGTAAAGCTGATACCCATCTTCAGCTACCTCTCCTTCTGTACGTCCTGCTGTCCCTGGATCTCGTGTTGCCCAAGCTAAACGCTAAGATACTTTGCGTATTGAGTGTATTACACCTGACTGGACGACTCCGTCAATGTATTGATCCTTCAATGAAACAATTGAACATACCTTTTCATCTCATGTTGGTCGTCAACTGAGTTTTACCTGGGGTCTCATCACGGCGGTTGTCTATTGAAGTCATTTAAGATGCAGAGGCAGATGGGATGGACGAACATCTTGAAGTTAGGTGTTTGTAAATGGGTTTAACTATAGACTCAGAAACATGTACTCAGCCCGAAATCGCCCAATCCAAATTCAACACCCTTATCAAAGCTCAGACGAGCGTCAGGTCCTTGGAATCTGTTCCCTGTGTACGTGAGCCTGTAGTTCCGGTTGTATAAATGTCCTCTCTGCCAGATGTGAAAGGTCTGAGAGAAAATGAGAAGGGAACAAGATGCAGGCACTCCGGACGATTTTGGGTGCATTTATGACTTCGCTTCTCATCGCATTCACGTGTGGCATGGTGGACAGTGACGAAGGAATAAGTTTGTTCTATTGCAAAAATACACTGAAATCCACAAGCTTTAGTCTGAGCCAGGAGAAGAAATCAAAAAAAGGAACAAAAAACGCACGTATAGCTATTTTAAAGGAATTAAAAAGCCAGTATGGGCACCCATAATACCATAGCTCCTTACACTCCGACCAACGCGCCGTAAACTGGCTGAACAGAAGATCAGAAACCGCATCACCCAATCGGAGATTCATTTAACATCGTAGCTTCGTGACGCTTTTCCTTCTTCCAAAAGCACCAATAAATCTTCAACCTATGGTATAAAAAAAGGATGAGTATTTGGGAGAAATCGGAGGGAGAGCCATATGCTCAGGTGCAGAACGACGATGGTGGTGGTTTGGGATAAACCCTGCCTTGATTGGCTCGGGCATCAATTCAAAGTTCAAACACCGGCCATCAATTTCCCATCCGTTATCAACATAGGTTGAGAAGTGACCATCTCCATCCCTAACTGAACTCTCTGTGTTCTCTGTTTCGTCAAGGTTGTCACCCGAGACTGGATATCCCCTAGACTCTCGTGTGTATAGTCGTGTTCGCTGTCCCTGCATTTCACATCAACGATGGTCGAGATTGGGATATTGTTGGGATGTTGAGGGTGAATGATGAATGATGGGTGTTCGACTATAATCGAGGTTGAAAGATGTTATTATCGTTAATCTCTTAGTTGTGCAAAGTTTGACTCTGCTCGATTTCGAGTCTATTCATTGTGCATAGTCCCCCACCTGAGCGCCATTCTTTTTTTTTCGAGAGGTGAGGAAATAGTGCCCGTGTTACATGATCACGGTTACTTTTTCCGGCTAGTACGAGAGTAGTAATTCAAATTGTAGTAACCTTACACACACACTCGATATCGCGCCTTTATCGATCACAAAGATGTCTGGTTCTGCCGCCACAACCATGCCCAAGTACTGTGGCGAAACGAACTGCGAAAACACTCCAACCCAAGTCTGCAGCAGATGTAAACATATCCGGTACTGCGGACGCGCATGCCAGAAAAGTAACTGGTCTGTGCATAAACGCTACTGCACAGGACTCGCATCTGGGTCATTAACACACTACTTCCCCCGGTCGCCCAGACTCTCAGCCAGCCAAGCTAAATTCCTCGCATCCTGGGTCGTCGATCTCTCCGTGCAAAACCTTATCCCCTCCTCCACCAACAGTGACTGGACCATCCCCGAATCTCTTACTATCGCTCCTCCTACCTGTGGAGTGCTACTCTCTCACCAGCCGCTCGTTGATCGCTTTCGATGGGGCCAGAACTCCACCCTTTGTCAATACCTAACCGGCCGCCAGTATGGGTATATTGAGATCTACCCATCCGGTTATGACTACGATCTCACACATACCCTCTATTATGTCCCTCCTGGAAATCCTGAGCGCAGCGTGCCTACCTCTGAGCTTACAATCGATGGAGTCGAATTAGTGGGGATAGCGCAGCTGACCAAACCAGAAATGGCGACATTCCTCGAGGCAGTAGTGAAGCCTGCAAAGCTGTCTCCAGCAGCGTACATTGTGTCTGTAGGCTCACGCCACCTGGATCAATTTATTGAACCGCAGATGAATAGGAACAACAGCCGCTATATGCACAGGCCCGATCCAGCAGGGGTGGAAGGCAAGGAGAGACATGATTTTGAGGTGTTGCAGGAATTGCGGAGGAAGGGGCTGAGGTTGACTTCCCCGAGAGAAGACTGGGTTAAGGAATGCAGGGTGGATTGGACCGAGTTCTTTTTCGACGAGAAAGAGAGTTCAGTGGAGAGTGGCGAGATAGAGTATGGAAAAGGGCCCAAGTTTGATACAGCATTTGCGGATTATTGGAAGTATATGGCATCAAAGTCTGATTCTTAGGCAAAGGTAGTAGTTATTTTCTAGAGACAATCACCTGAATTGTTGATTAAAAAACTCCTAGCATAGCTCAACAATGGGCGGGCGACGGCGTGTGGGTGAGCCTGACAAGCCGAATATTCCCGTAAGGGGTGGTCTTGATGATGACGATGAGGGGAAGGGAAGTATGTGGTGCGATTGGATCATGAGGGAAACCCAACAAAGTACAATCGGTGACTGCAAGTAGCTTTTGAACAGACCTGTAAATTGAGAAAGAAAATGTTATTATTCGATCTAAATACACAAAAGATGCTGAAATTCAGTCAGACGTTGGATGCATAGGTGAAAGTGATGATAAAGGAATTTTACTCGCAGATATCTCGCTCAAATCATCCGTCGCTCCTAGCATGACGACTGACGCTCCTCTCATGGCAAAATTTCCCGCCGGCATCCTTCTCCTTCTGTGTTTCCTCCTCTGTATCAAGTACTATCTCGTCCTCCTTTCTACCCCCATACCCAACACCAATCGTGTCCAGATGGGATACCGTCTCAGTCATCGCACCGCCCCACCCAGTACTCCGACCACCTCCAACGACCACCTTTCCCGCGTCATCAACGACGCCCAGAGATAGTGGAAACCCAAGAAAAGCAGCGTGAGGTATTAAAGTACGTGTTCCAGGAGGAGTGAAATCCATCGCATAAGCCTAGTCCAACCTATGAGTCAAAGTGCTGGAGGGCTAGTGTCGCCTGATAGCCGAGTCTCCCTGTCTTATCCTGCCACAACAGGCTCCCTCTCGCTTGATCCGCTGATCCAACTCTATTTTCCAATGCCCTCTAATCTCTCATCGAGCGTCAGGCGTTCATATGGAAAGGCTCTACTGAGTGGTTTTGGGTAGAGATGTTCAACGTTGCTTTAACCAAGCTGGAACGATAGATTCCCCGCGTTTTCAGTTTCTGATAAAGAGTGAGGATTGAATGGTAGCGAGATTCTGGGTATGGTATGGAGACATGCGATGTACTGCTGGAGGTTGGCGTAAGCCGTACAAGTCGGTGTAGGAATCAAGTGTGAATGACGACATCGGCGATGAAAAAAGTGTATCCGTGGAGAAGGCGATGTTGGACTGAGAGCAAAGAGAGCCATTGTAGCATCCATCGTTCACGCTCCTCCAGGGTAATGAGCCACCCGTGAAAACCCGATTTCCAGATACCAATAAGCCTGCGGAATAACAAGATAAAATGAGGGGTGGGCTGCATAACCGGCACAGCAAGCACATCTGCGTCATTTCACCAGGCTGTCGGCATCTTGAACTCATCATGATCAACGAAAACAGCACGATCGCCTCCGTCGTACAGTAAGTTAAGGAGGAGTGATGGGAGGTAATGACGGACTGGGTGACATGTCCATCCATGGAGGTTTGGAGGGAGGTTGATGGACTACAGTAGCCATCTGATTAAGGGAATGTGTGTGGTACAGCCAGAGTCACCGAAAAAGCATGGGATGACCTCTCAGAGTTTTAGTCGTCGTCGACGGCCGAACAGGGTGTCCAAGCTGATTCAACCACCTCTCAGTACCCGTAGTCAGCAAAGAAATAAATTAACATACCTTGAATCGGCCTTTCATCTCGTGGTCTCCCATAAGCTAGAGTATAAGCTGGTTTTGAATGCACGTTGGGGGAGGTAGTAAACTTGTACAGCGAGACGGAATGTTGGATGTCGTGAGTAGAGATTATAGCTGGAGGTTTTGTTGACGAAATTAGACGCAGACCCAGAAAAGTGAACTCATCCTGAAAACGAGGTTCCAATCTAAACCTCTCAACAAAAGTACTCATGGATCTTCTGATCCTGAGACACGCCCAAACCCAAATCCAATAATGGGCCGTGTTGATAGAGGGTTGAATGTTGAACGTTAGCTTAAATGATACATGAAGGACAGGCATCCTTGCAATGTCATGATCACTCGAAGACTTAAGTACGCTTTGAACACGGCTAATTGAATAGTAAAGAGAAGGGCAGGATGATAGCATTGTGATAAATAATTACACTGAAAATGACGAGGTTAGTCAGAGCCACGAAGAGTAAAAGAAAAGAATAAAATACGCACATATACTTAGTTTAAACGAGTTTGAGGGTTCCTACAACGCGAACAAGGCAGTGTAAACACGCCAGGAAAAAAAGATTATCGCTCCCAAACCAATTATATACCGTTTAGGCTCACCATTTAACAGACAGAGTGGATGAAGCAAGGCGGGAAATGAGGTGAGTATTGTGCAACTTGGGTGAACGAAGACGATGATGGTGGTTGGGATCAACCCTGGTTCGATGGACAGCTCGCCTTGGGCATCAATTCACACACCAACGTCATTTCCCTATCCGTTTAGTATCAGTATCGTTTGGGTCGCAATGAGCTGCCAAATCTAAAGTGCCCATATCAATTCCTGTGCCTTTTAGAATTTTCTTGCATCGAGTCGTCTCTCCGAAGGCCAACTTCGCAGATGTATGTATTTAATCCTCACCCTCAGTGCGATGTGCTTCCCTCCTCATTCTACCATCACATATGTCGATTTAATCCCCCTTCGCAAGTTGAATAAAGTTGTGCAATCGGGCTGGTAGGAATGGGTAATGAGTTGGCCGTGATTCATCCTGCCGATCCTTGAGTTACGAAAAATTTGAACGATGAGGACACGAGTTGCGAGTACAATTGACCACTGGCAGAAACAGAATTCTGAAAAATATAACCATCAGGTTGTTAGACTTCATCGCCCTACTAAGTTGGAGTCCCGAGCACCAACTTGTAACTGAACAAGACGGATACGAGCGTGTTCGAAACGCAAGTCAAACGCAAGTCAAGAGAAATGAGGGCGATGAATGGACGTGATTCAAGATGTAATGGTAAGGGAAAGAATGTAGGATTGGAGTCAAGGTCAAGATGAAATGGAGCGAGTACAAGCGACTAGATGAGGTCACGGTGAAGGTTTTAATTTAAAATGTCATGAACAGAGGGTGAGGAGACCAAAGCTGAAGTCGAGGATGAAAGCGAAAGGGAGGCCCGAATGGAGATGAAATATAAACTCTAGACTATACAACATGTCCCAAATGAATACCGAATTCCTTCATCCGCTGTTGTGTTCATTTTGGTTGATATTGTTTACAATATGTTGAAAACGTTTGACACCGCACATTACCCTGATGTAATGCTGTACGTCGTATCGGTCTCGGGAGATAGAAGGTGCAACGAGAATTATACCATAGAAAAATGTAGCACAGAATGACAGCAATATATGTACGCCAAAATCGATGGAGCACAAGACAACAGAAACGACGAAACAGACCAGTGTGGATACAGTTCAGGACCAAAGAAAACAACGAAATGGTAGAAAGGGATCAATAGAAATAACGACAAAAGAAAGACTGAGGAGGAAAGAGTATGGTGTGAGACCGTCGAGTGCGAGAGATGCAGAGAGATACCAATGAGAGTGAAATGCACCAAAGGAGAAATGATGAAAAAGCGGATTGACGCAAAAATCGAGCGCACCATTGACCTCATTCCCCCCGCTTGAACAATTTGGTAACACGACGCTTGGAATCATCTAACGCTAAGCGACCACGATCTTTAAGAAGATCAGTAGTATCAATTGACAGTCTTGCCCGAACCGTCCCATCGCTCGAACGATCGACACGAATCACTGGCTCCAATTCCCATCTCCCAAACAATGTTCTTGCTTTCATGTTTGGGTTTACATTTGCAGCGGCAATGGACTTGCGGAGATCACGAGCGGCTTCCACGCAATCAAGCGGCAAACCTCCAAAGTTGTCAAACTGATCTATGAACTTTGCGAGCATCCTGTGGTTCTCCATCCAGTTCCTCTTCAGGATAGCCCTGAGGTTCTCATTGACTCGGGCTTCACGTTGGACCAGGTCCAACTCAATGATTTGCTTTTCTTGAAGAGCACCCTGGATGCGGTCATGCAAGTCTTGGTAGAGAAGGGGGGATGCTGAAGGTTGATAGTAAGTGAAGAGATCGGTTGTAAGGGCCATGGTGTGATCAATTGCTAGAAGTGCTGAGTTCCTGGTATTCATAAATTTGATGATGTCAGTGCTTGGATTTTGAACAAATACCTATAGAGGGACAGTAAAAAAGACAACAGAGATGACAGAAACATTTCAACATTTACCGTCAAAGTTTCTTCTCTCAATTGTGCAAACTTAGACTGTGCACGGTTTTGAGTCCGTTCGTTATGCACAGTATCCCACATGGTGGTGATGACTGTCAGTGAAGCAAGACTCTTATGTCCTTCAAACATGTTCTTGAACATTTCAAATGTTCTGCGCCGACTTCCGGGCAGTCGAGTTTCTGTAATCGGCATAAAATATAAGAGTCTCCTGGAATAGTTTAAACTCAAGGGACAAATTAGGTCTGCTATCCAGTCGAGAACAGAAGATATCACATACTAGCTGTTGTCCTGAGACCACTTTCTAATCATATTCAGGATTTCCATCTCTGAAATCTTCGAGTCCGAAAATCCGGGTGTATCTATTAGATATACTGGGCGCGGATAGTGCCAGTGTGTGTACATAACATTTACAAGTCGGTAAGCGGTGATGGTCTGTGTGTATCCTGCTAGCTGGTCCTTTGAGATTGACAGCTTCTGAGATACACCCGCAAACGCTTCTATGAACTGGAAGACGCAGCGATCGGAAAACATTCACATGTATTAGATGTAAATGAGATAGATGATATTTCCCTTACCGAGCTTTTCCCGGCACCTGTGGGTCCCATGATGCTATATCAATGCATTATTAAATATGTCCCGAACTCACGACCATTTGTACGGATTGCACATACAGATATAGGAATGGATGCGGGTTCCTGGGTATGCGGGTGGTCACAGGTTCGACAGAAATATCACCAGTGATTGAAAGGTTTTCGAGTTGAGGAATATCCATGGCGAGGGTGATGGTGAACAAGTATAGTCTGGAGATTGAGGATAGCGCTGAGTAGCCAAGATGATGGATGTTGCAGTACAGGTTGTGGTTGCTAGCTGTGTGTATGGCGATGCGTATCAGGCGTGAGGAAATGTCTGAATATATTCCTCTGGTCGTTCAATATCTTCTCATACCATAACCCTCTTCTTCAGTATTCAGACCTTTGAGACGCATATAAAAAATGCATTGCTAATACTTCTGTATTTATCCTCTCTGTTGTGTTCATGCATCTTCGGAATTTAAAGCAAAAAAGAGGATCAGTCTATGCCCAGATAAGCACGTCCCAGCAGGGCCTCCCTTCATCAATCCGCTTACTTGTGCTCTGATTCCCTAACATCGACCATATCTCTACTTTCGGCGATTCCCCTCATTTCGCCCTCATTTCGCCCTCTTTACTCATAATTTTAACCTGGCCTGCCCAGTGCTATCCCTACTCGTTGGCCACACTTGTTGCATGGCGATCCGCCCAATAGCACCCCAAACGCCAGGCTGTAGGGGTGGCTACACCATTCATCCTTCGCCCAACGCTCCATGGTCGTCCCCCCACACCAACACGACAAAGCAACACAATCCAACACCCTAGATTGTCGCATAATGAGGTCAGTAACGAGTTTGGGCTTGGGGTGAACAGAATAAAAAATGTCGTGCATCATGATTGTTGTGGAGACCAGGTTAAATTTTCCAGCGAGAAGGGGGACGTTACAACTACCATCCTATCTCCTTTCCATTCCCCAATCAGCACGTATTATCTCGAGACCTGACTCCACAGTTTCCTCGCACCTCCCGGCATTAACCCTACGTCCAGCACGACAATCCCACCACCTTTAACAACAAGTTTTCTTGGGGCATCAGCGACGCCCAGAGCCAGTAGAGGTCAATGAAAAGCAGGGTAGGGTGTCAAGGTAGGTGTTATAGAAGGTTTGAAGCCGATCGGGTGAGCTAGGCTTGATCCAGGCGTCAAAGTGGGGTGGTACATGGTCACGTCGCAGCTCCATGCAGACACAGCCACCGATTTTTGCGCTCCCTACCCGACAACTTTGCCTTAAATCAGACTCTGGCTGGGAGCAACAAGGTATGGACGACTGTGCTGTAACACTGGATGATGCCAACCAAGTTAAAGGCCTCTGCAAGGGGTTGGGTTGACGACGACGATGAGGGGAGGGAGAAACTTGAATGTGGTGGGATTGGAGCGTAGAGGAAACACGACGAGCACAATTGATGGCTGGGAGTAGCTTTCAAATAGACCAGTGACCTGAAAATAAAATTCCATTTTTCGATCTAAATACATTAAACATGCTGAAATCCAGTCAGATACTGGATGCATAAACGATAAAAGATTTTACTCACAACTATCTCGCTCAAATCATGCGTCGCTCTTACGACCGCTGACACTCCTTTCATACCACACTTTCCTCCCATCGTCCCTCTCCTTCTGTGTTTCCTCCCCGTATCAAGCACCATCCTATCCTCCTTTCTACCCCCATACCCAACGCCAATCATGTCCAGATGGGATACCATCTCAGTCAGTGCACCGCCCCACCCAACACTCCGACGACCTCCAACAACAATGTTTCCTGGGTCACCTACGACGCCCAGAGCCATTGAACGCCCATGAAAAGTAGCGCGGGGTGTTAAGGTAGGTGCTCCAGGAGGAGTGAGGTCCATCGCCCGAGCCTAGCCCGACTTATGAGCCAAAGTGCTGCAGGGCCAATGTCACTTGATTGACGCGTCTCCCTATATCCTCATGCGACAATACCCTCCCCTGTCGCTTCACCCTCTGATCCAAATCTAGCATTTAGCACCCGCTATTCTCTCATCGTCCGTCAGAGCTCCACACAGAACAGCTTCGGTGAGTGGTTTTGGGTAGGGACGTTGAGCGTTGCATTAACCAAGTTGAAATGGTAGATTCCCCGCGTTTTTGGTTTCTGATGGTGAATACAGAGGGAATGGCAGCGACGTGTGAGATTACAGGATGAAGAAGATGAGACTGAGAGAATGGGGACTCGGAGAGAATGGAGAATTTCAGCAATGGGTTTGATGACGTGTCAGCCAATGGAGGATTGGAGGGATGTCGGTGTCTTGTGAGGGGGTTGTGTGGGATTTAGGTCGTAGCAAAGCGAAGTATTGGAGCTTTAGTCGTCGTCGACGATGTAACAGAGTGTGGAAAGGGCGAAGACGATATTGAGGTTGGAACATAAGTTTATACAGGGAGACACTCCCGCCTTGCATCCACACTCCTCCGTGAGGATGTGCCACCCAATGAAAACCCGATTTCCAGATACAAAAAATAAACCCTTCACCGCATCGTCCAAAATCCCCGCCCTAGGCACAGCCCTCCTTCCCCGCTTCTCCGACATATGCCCCCACGGAACGACCAGATAAAGTGAGGGGTGGGTTGCATAACCGGCACAGTAAACACGTCTGCGTCATTTCACTTGGTTGTCGGAATCTTGAACCCGCCAATGAGAACAAGACCATATCCAGGCGCAACATTTCGCTATCGATCGCCTCCGTCGCGTAGTAAGTTGAGGGTGAGTGACGGAAGGTAATGATGGACCAAGCGACGTGTCAGTTTGTAGAGATTTGGGGCGAGGTTCCTGAACTAAGGTGGGCGTCTGGTTGAGGGAATGTGTGTGATTCGGACAGAGTCGTGGCAAAACCATAGGATGACATGTTATAGCTTTAGTGTTGTTGACGGCGGAACAGGATGTCCAGGCTGATTTGACATCGCTCAGCATCCCTATCCAGCAAATAATTAAATGAACATACCTGGATTCGATCGTTCATCTCCTAGTCTCCCATAATCCAGAGTAGATGCTAGTTTTGAAAACACGTTGGGTGGTGGTGCAATACAATAAAGCGAGACGGAGTGTTGGACATCATGACTAGATTCTAGCTGCAAATTTTATCAGTGAAATTAGTCGCCGACCCAGCAAAGTGAACTCACCCCGAAAACGAGGTTCCAATCTAGGCCCCTCAACAAAAGTGCTCATGGACCTTTAGTCCTAGCGCAAGGCCTGCCCAAACCCAAACCCAATAACGGACTGCGTTGATAGAGGGTTGATCGGTAGCATAAATGGAGGAGACAGGCAAGTTGGTGATGTCTTCATCACTTGAAGACCTGAAGACGCGTTAAACACAGCTAATCGAACCGTAAAGAAAGAGGAGGAGGATAGCATTGTTATAAATAATTACACTGAAAAATGAGGCTAGTCAGAACTGCAAAGAGCAAAAAATAAATAAAATACGCACATATACCTACTAGTTTAAACGACGTTGAAGGTCCCGACAGTGCGATCAAGGCAGCGTAAACGCGCCAAAAAAAAGGAGATTATCACTCCCAATCCAATTATATACCGCTGTAGGTACATTCTTCCTTCAATGTAGCTATGAATCTTCGGCGTGAAGAGAAAGAGTGGATGAAGAGAGCCGGGGAATGAGCTGAGTATCGTTCAGATTGAGCGAAGAGCGACGATGATGGTGGTTTGGCATCAACCCTGGTTTGATGGACGGCTCACCTCAGGCATCAATTCACACATCGACCATGATTTTCCCGTCCGTTATCAACATTGGCTCAGTCGCAATGGACTACCAAATCTAAAGTTCCTATATGAACTCCTCCCCCTTTTGTTGGCCCACACTGAAGAGTCTGCCTGCACTGAGTCGTATAACTCGGATACTCTCGAAGGTCCCAACTTTGTACACGTCATATTTCATCCTCCTTCTCCCCATCCTACCATCACAAATATCAATTCAGTCGCCCCTTTCAAAGCTAAATAAGATTGTGCAATTGGGTTGAGAATTACTGATCATGAAGTGACTGTGATTCATGTTTGACTTAACTTAAGCACAAGTGGAACGACGAGGCATGAGTTGCAAGTACTAAGTGGAATTCACGAGTGACGCGATTCTGAAAGACAAAACAATCATGTTTCTAGACTTGATCACATTAAATTGGAGTTCTGCGCCCCAAATTTGGGTTTGAGCATGGACGAGTACAAGGAAAGTGAGGACAATGTATGAACGTGAAAGTTCGAGATGTCATGCTGTTAATGAAGCCAGAATGAAATCAAGAGAGTGTATGAGGCAGTCGTGCAAGAAATCACAGCAACATACAGTCAGGGTGAAGATTTCAATTTAATGGCAAATGTCGAGGCCCAAGGGTGAGGAGAAGAAAGCTGAAGTTGACGCTGACAGTGAAATGGACGACATAAACGAAAGGTGAACAGAGATAGGTGTGAAAGGTAGACTCTAGGACACACAAAACGTCCCAAATTCATCCCACTTTCACCTCTCTGACCTCCCCTTATCGATTTCACCTCCGCAGTTGTTTAACAAGAGAGGCTCAATCTGTTGCAGATGGTGCAGTACTGACTCACAAAGCATCTCAGACAACAATGGTCATTTATCTCACTCTCGTGCCTCCAACCTCACCAACAGTTGTTGTGTTCATTTTGACATGTATTCTGTATGATACGCCGAAAAAATTCAAGACAGCACAGTTCTCTGATGTAATACCGCGTGCGAGAAATGTGGATGACACTGAGATGTACTAGAAAATATATGAACACAAAGAAAATTGATGCAATAAGCAAACACACCTACTTCATTCCCCATGCTTGAACAATTTCGCTGCACAATGTTTGGAAGTGTCCAATGTTAGGCGACTGAGATCTTTGAGAAGACCAGCCGTATTAGGCACATTAAAATAACCCTGCCCAGCACTGAATGGTGAACTTTCTGCCTCAAGTCCCCATATTCTGAACAAAATGCTCTGGTTCATGTTTGCAGGGCGTGTGTTGGCTGCAATTGACTTGCGGAGGTGAAAAGCAGCATCCCTGCATCCAGGCGGCAATTTCCCGAAGTTGATAAATTGATTGATGAACTTTGTGAGTGTCTTGTGGTTCTCCCTCTGGTTCTGCTTGAGGATGGCCCTGAGATTGTCATTGGTTCGCACTTCGGTTTGGGCCAGGTCCAGCTCAATGATGTGCTTTTCCTGAAGAGCACCCTGGATGCGGTCATGTAGGTCTTCATAGAGATGGAGGGAATTTGAAGTTGAATAGTACCAGAAGACAGTGGTGAACAGGGGCCTACGATCAAATGCCTGAAATGCAGAGTTCCTAGTATTCATAAATTTGATGACATCAGTGCTTGGATTGTTGACAAACTCCTATAGAGGGACAGTAAGTGATGCAGGAAAGATGACGGAAATATTTCAACAATTACTGTCAAAGTTTCATCTTGCAGTTGTGCAAAGTTAGAGTCTGCTCGTTTTTGAGTTTGTTCGTTGTGCACAGTGTCCCACATGGTGGTGGTGACTATTAGTGAAGATTTAGTGATATAGCCTCCAAGTAGCATCTTGAGCATCTTGAATGTTCTGCGCCGACTTCCAGGCAGTCGAGTTTCGGTAATAGGGGTTAAATATAGGATATATGCAGAATAATGCAATCTAATAGACCAAATTAGTTCAGTTGCCTGGCTTAGATTAGAGGAAGTAGCATACTCGTTGTCCCAGCTCCACTCTTTTACCATGTTCATAACTTCGATCTCTGAGATCTTCGAGTCCGAAAATCCGGGGGTATCGATCAGATATACTGGGAGCATTGTGCCATCCCTGGACCAGTGGGTGTGCATAACATTTACAAGTCGGTAAGCAGTGACAGTCTGTGTGTATCCTGCTAGCTGGTCCTTCGAGATTGACAGCTTCTGAGATTTGCCCGCAAATGCTTCAATGAACTGGAACATACAGCAATAGTAAAACATTCAGATTTATTGCATGTAAGTGAGAAGGATGATATTTAACTTACTGCGCTTTTCCCGGCACCAGTAGGTCCCATGATGCTGTACCAATACATTATTAAATACGTCCCAAGTTCACAGATATTGTACGGATTGCACATACAGATATGTGATTGGAACCGGTTTCTGGGGTATGCGGGCGGTCACAAGTTCGACAGAAATATCACCAGTGATTGAAAGGTATTCGAATTTAGGAATCTCCATGGCGAGAGAGATGATGAACAAGGAATGTTGGGAGATTGAGGATGGCACTGAGTAGGCGAGATGATGGACGTTGAAGTGCAAGGTGTGGTTGACAGTCGTGTGTGTGTCAGACAAGAGGCAAGCGTCCCGATTATATTAGGTAGGTGATCGTTCAATATTTTTTCTTATCACACAGCTCCCGTATATTATACTACAGTACAATCACAATTCATATCACGAAATGCGTAACCGATAAATGTGTCTATATCTTCTTAGTTTCATCCAGGCGTTTTCAGCATTTCAGGCAAGAAGATGGTCAGGCCCTGTCCCTATGAGCACGTCCTGGAGCCTCGGGCCTGACCTTCATCACTCCCCGTGCTTGTGCTCCAATCCCCCAATGTCAGCTATGTCGTCCCTTTGGGTGCTCTCACTCTCGTCAGTCCCTATACAGATAATTTAGACAACCCCTAGCCGTTTCCAGAATCCATACCCATCACTTCACTGAGAAGCGAGCGAAATCCCTTAGTCCCTCGCGACATTACCCCAATATGCCCTAAAACCAAGATTTTTCTGTAATCTACCTCTTTAATACTCTCGCGCAGCCCTCTATCGCCATCCATCCACGTGCTAACACAATGCGACACCCCACCTCGTCGCATATTGCGAACGCAGTGAAGAATCCCGTCGGGGAGATAGTACTGTAACCACGACAGCGACTCGAGAGTGGAGACATCAACAGACGCGATGGCGGCCAGACGCTCCTTTCCATGCCGAACATGACAATCTGACCACCTTTGACAACAAGCTTTCTTGGGGCATCAGTGACGACCAGAGCCGGTGGAGATTAATGAAAAGCAGGGTAGGCTGTTCAGGTTCGCGGTCCAAGAGGTTTGAGGCCGATCGGCGGACGGAAACTTGGTCTAAACGTGAAAGTGGTGGTCCATGTCCACGTCGCAGCTCGTTGCGTAGACACAGCCACCTACTCTTGCGCTCCCTGCTGAACAACTTTCCGTTTCATCAGGCTCTATAGCGCCTGGCTGGGGTTGACAATGAATGGGCGACAGCGTTGTTACGTTGTGCGAGTGGCAGTTGAGGGGAGGGGGAAAATGTGGTGAGATCGCAGTAAGGGTGATACACGAAATCGGTCGCTTCACGTAACTTTCATAAGGACCTGGAATTTAAGAGAAAAAATGCCATTATTCGATCTAAATACACGATACTGAAGTCCAGTCAGATATCGACTGCAAAAGCAGGAGTGATAATCGGAGAATTTGACTCACAGATATTTCGCTCAAATCATCCATCGTTCCTACGAGTACCAACCCTCCTCTCCTACCCCATTTCAAGCCATCATCACCCTCCTTCAGCTCCACCTCCATTTCAACCCACATTCCATCCTTCTCCCCAACCCAACTTCAATCACGTCCAGATGGGACACCATCTCATCCACCCAATACTCCGACCACCTCCAATAACAACGTTTCCTGGGTCATCAACGACGCCCAGAGACAGCGAACTGCCATGAAAAGCAGCGTGAGGTGTTAGGGCAGGTGTTGCAGGAGGAGTGAGGCCCATCCCGCGAGCCTAGCTCGACGTAGAGGTGAAAGTGGTCGTGGGTCCACGTGGCCCGACCGCCGAGTCACTTCATGCAAATACATCCTCCTCCTCCACTTCCTCCTCGTTCCAAAGCCTTCAACGCACATTATCCACCCGGCACAGGACCATCATCGTGACGATCACGACGAGTTGAGCTAAAAAAAGAAAAGGATGAGTAAGGACATTGAATGCTACGTTGACCAAGCTTGAGAACAGTACCTGCACGAGTGACGTGAGATGATAAGACAAAGAAAGCTGAGTTTTGGTGCATTGGAAGTGCAAGAGGGCGTTTGAATATGTGCGAGAGGTGAACGGGAAGGATAAACCCGACGCGATGGCCATTGGGAGTCTGGGCAAGGTTGGGGTGAGCTGTGCGGTGTTGGTATAGGAATGTCGGGTGAACGGCAACGCCAGCGATGAGAAAATGGTACTAGTAGAGAGTTCTATGAGAATATTCAGCGATGGGGTGATGGTGCGTAAGTTCAGAGAGGTTCTGGTTGTGGTTCATGGGGAACGGTGGGTCTCGTTGAAAGAATGCCTGCGGTAGTCGCAGAAAAAAGATGGAAGGACGTGTCAGAGCCTTAGTCGCCGTTGACGCCGTAAAAGAGTGCAGAAGGCGAGGTTGAAGATGTCGAGGTTGAAACGTCGGTTTGGGAGCGGATTTTTGAGAAAAACCTGCGCCTTCATCCATCCCTTGCGCTCCACCAAGAGGTTGAGCCACCAGTGACAATCAGACTCCCGATACCGACATGGCCCATCATGCCAATATTCTCAGCAACCCAACTCCGAACTCTCGCAACGTTCTGAACTCGTAGCTCCCCTCTCGCCAGCTGACAGCCACTGACCCCGACCCAATTTCCGATCCCGCACCCCAACACGAGCACACATGGTACAACGAGATAAGGTTGGCCATATGACCGCTGCGTCAATTAACCAGATCATCAGCATCTTCAAGCCATCAAGACGATAAATCATCATACCTATACCCAATCCTTCGTCACACGGTCTCCTTCGTCTTTGACACGTAGGACATAAATTGAGAGGGAGCGATGGACGTGGCCTCTGGTCATCTATCGTAATAAGGATTAGTGAATAAAGTTAGACGACGCCAGGCTCTTGTGACGAACGGCTGACCTGCAGTGTAATTACGAGCCAGTGGAGAAGACGGAAGAGATCATGGATGTATGATAGATACTTGACGTAGTGTAGACTTAATAGAACGCGACCATTGGACAGTAACAGAAAGGAAATCATAGCATAATGATAGCATTGTTCTAAATAAGTACACTGAAAACGATGATGTTAGTCAGAGCCATGAAGAATAAATGAAATACGTACAGATATCTAGTTTAAACGCGGTTGAAAGCCATTAAGGACACCCATGATACCATGGTCTCTACAGCGCGACCAGCGGGTCGTAAAAAGATCAGGGAAACGAGATAGGGCCCAGCACAATCCTAGCCACTGTAGCTACGCGGTAGCAACGAATCTTCAACGTAAATAAATAACATAGATGAAGAGAGGCAGGGAATGAGATGAGTGTCATTTCGCTCAGGTAAAGAAAGACGATGGTGGTGGTTTGGGATCAACCCGGTTTGATGGTTCACATACCTTGGTCACCAATTCAAACACCGACATGCTCATCCTTTGTAGGCGCGATGTCCATGTTCGTAGTGTCCTTAATTGAGCTCTGTGTTTTGGTTTTCGTCAATTTTATTATCTGAGACTGGATATTCCCTGTACATCCAGTCGTCCATATGTACCGTTCCCATCAGCGTGATCTGCTGAACTGGCTTGTGTCCGAGTCCTCCTCCGCATGAACCCAACATTCGTGAACACGTCAGATGTCAGGGTCTTTTTGCCTCTCAGCTCCTCGTTTCGTCGATCTTTTCACAGTACACAACGGACGTGTAGCATTGCATTGACAATACAATTGCCATACGCGTGTTCAGACTCGAAGAAAAGACGATGCTCGAACAGCGTCTGTCTTGTGAGATTTTTATTCATAGACCAATTAACATGGAAGACGACTGTCGTGGTGAGAATTGGGACGAGAGCAAGAGGCCACTGTGCTATCAGTGACGAGAAGACGATGCTAAAATAATGATTGGAATGTGTCTCGTAGGGGACGATGTAAATACCCGTGATCACTGACGGAGAGGTCGAAATAGAGGGATGTGAGGCGTCGTGCGCAGGTCAGATAATGACACTAAATATCAGTGGTGAGTTAGCCCCCTCTCGTCACCATCCATACCCATAATTTAAACCCCCCGTGTCCCCTCCCATACCTATGACTCCATCGAGGGGGAAGCAACACCATTTCATTCTTCACCACATGCTTCACGACATTCTCCCGATAGGGCCCAACACCATTACCATTGTACGTGGGTTCCTCTGTATTCCACCCTTGCGATGCCCTTGCAGAACGCTATATGACCATCCATCCACGCACTAATACAATGTGACACCCAACCCCGTCGCATATGGTCAACACAATAGAGAATGCTGTAAGGGAGATGGTATTCTAACGGCTGCAGTAAGTGGCTGCGTCTTCGAATTTGAAAGGTGACAACATGTGCATGGTCTTCCGCGCCGAGATTGGGGGTGGAGGAGGAGGAATAACGGTTAAAGAGGCCGGGTGGAGGTGCCGGCAAAAGGGGTGACATTAACACACGCGATAGTAGCAAGGCAGGAACGACTACACCGTCTGACCTCAGTTGCCCCGCCTTCTTTCTCCCTCACCCCTCATCCTATCGCCTTTTCATCCCCCCAATCAACACTTATTATCTTGAGACATGACTCCAAAATTTCCTCGCACCCTCCCGGCATTGACCCTACACCCTGCATGAAAATCCGACCACCGCCAATAACAAGCATTTCTGGCACATCAGCGCCGCCCAGAGCCAGCGGAGGTCAATGAAAAGCAGGGTAGGGTGTTCAGGTTCGTGGTACAAGAGGTTTGAAGCCGATCGAGGGAGTCAGGTCTGACCTAGACGCGAAAGTGGTATTTCATGTCCACGTCGCGGCTACTTGCACAGCCACAGCCACCGATTCTTGCGCTCCCTACCCAACTTCACTCGTAATCGGGCGCTATACCGCCTAGCTGTGGTTGACAATGGATGGGCGATCGTGTTGCTGTGCTGTGTGAGTTAGACGAGGCGAACACTCCCATAAGGGGTGGCGTTAGTGACGGCGATGAGGGAAACACGATGTGCACAATTGGATACAGAAGTAGCTTTCAAATGCACCTGTAATTTGAAAAGAAAAATGCCATTATTCGATCTAAATACAAAAAAGATGCTGAAGTCCAGTCAGATATCGGCGGCGTAAGTAGGAGTGATAATAAAAGAATTGAACTCACAAATATGTTTCTCGCTGAAATCATCCATCGTTCCTACGACAGCCGACTCTCTTCTCATACCCGCTTTCTATCCATCATCGCTATTGGTCTCCACCTCCATTTCAACCTGCATTCCACCCTTCTTTCTACGCCCATACCCAACTTCAATCGCGTCCAGATGGGATAGCATCTCAGTTATCGCACCGCCCCACCCAATACTCCGGCCACCTCCAACAACCACCTTTCCTGCGTCATCAACGATACCCAGAGTCAGCGGATGCCCATAAAAAGCAGTAAGGGGTGTTAAGGTAGGTGTATCAGCAGGAGTGAGGTCCATCGCCTGAGCCTAGCCTGACTTATGAGCGAAAGTGCTGGAGGGCCCATGTCACCCGATGGCCGAGTCTCCCCTGTTTCCTCGCGCGATAACACCCCCAACTTCCGCGTCCCGCCCTCTTCCAACTCTAGCATTTCAGGGCCCTCCAACGTCCCAGTGTACACAGTGCGTCAGACGTCCATAATAAAAGTCTGAGGTGAAATGTTTTAGGTAGGGGGAACGTTGAAAGTCGCGTCAAAAAGATGAAACGGTAGCTCCCGGAATTGTTGGTTTCTTATGGGTGGTATGGATAGGATGGTAGCGACATGAGATGAGGAAGGCTGATGGTTGTGGTACAGGAACGAGGGGCGCGATGTAGTGGTCATTGGAGAATGGTAGGTGTCCGGTTGAGAATGTATGCGGTTCCGTCGGAGTAGCAGAGAAAGGATGGGACGACGTCTTTGAGCTTTTGTCGACGATCAGGTGACAGGGTGTAGAACAGGGAGACAATGTTGAGGTTGGAACGTAGGTTTGGCAAGAGAAACACTTGCGCACTGCATCCATTGTTTATGCTCCTCCAGGACGATGAGCCACCTGTGAAAATCCGATTTCCAGATACTAGATGAAGGTCATCACGACAGCGTCCCAACATCTTCATCTTCCAAACTCAGCCCTTTCTTCACGCCAAGGAGAACCGCCAAAGTAACCACAACCCCCTTCTCCCCTTCTCTGACATATACCCACACGGGACGACAAGACGAGGTGGGTGTGGGCTGCATAACCGGCGCAGCAAGCACATCTGCGTCGTTTGACCAAATTGTCAGCATCTTCAGGTCACCAAAGCGAAAAGTACATACTTACATGCAAATTTTCGCGACACTAGCCTTCGTCGTGAAGTGAGTTGGCGTCGCGACTGGGAATCTATGATTGGGGATTAGTTAATGAAATAAGATGTAGACTTTGAGAAGGGTCCTCACCTTGCAACGCCTCAACCTGTGCTCACAAAGCCTAGGTAGAATGCGAGGTCTCTCCTCTCCCTGTAGTAGTCTTCCAAAACTGGAGCACATTTTCATCATCACTCCTCTACTCCGCGTTGTTCCCTTTCTATTCCACAACACAACACATACGTCATCCAAGCGCAACGTCTTCTCCAAATTTTAAGCCAGAGATGAACAGACAACGACGAGCAAGACAAGAGAGCGGAAGAGCTCGTGGTGTTTATGGTATGCACTTGACGTAGACTGAAAATATGGTCATCGGATGATGAAGGGAAGAATCATAACATTGTCCTAAATAATTACACTGAAAATGACGTGGTTAGTCAGAGCCGTGACGAGGAGAGAAATACACACCCACATCTAGTTAACCCGCTTTAAAAACTAGTGTGTACGCCATGATACCTTAGGTGCCTACAGCGCGAGCCACGCGTCATAACGAGGCCAGGAAAAACGAGATCGCACTCAACGCAATCCTACATATCACCATAGCTATGCCGTTACTGCATCCAAAGATAACTATGAGTCTTCGACTTAAATAAAAGGAGTGGATAAAGAGAGGCGGGGAATGAGGTGAGTGTCGTTCATCTTGGGTGAAGAAAGACAATGATGGTGGTTTGTGACAAACCTGGTTAGTTGGAACCCTGACCTTGATCGTCAATTCAAACACCGACAATCAATTCCGTATCCGTCGTCGACACGGTTTGAGCCGCAGGATGACTTTGTTCATCGCTACTAGCCTCCATCATTCGAACGATGCGCATGCGAGTATAGCGCACATGCAACGAGAATCTCAACAATAATAGCTAATTGATATGATAAGATGAGATAGAAAACCGGTCGTTGGACTTGAGCACGCCGTATTTGGGTTGAGAGCGTCAGTGGAATTGATTGTAGACGGGTACCACTGGATTGCAAGACAGGAGTTCGAGAGAAACAAGGGCATAAATGGTTGTGATGCCTGATACCATGGGATTGAAGACAAAGCCCAAACCAAAGGGTAAGTGTGAATGCGAAACCGGAACGAAGGTCGAAATCGAAAAGGTGTAAGTGATATACTAAACGAGACGACAGGGGATGACCAAATGCCAGTGGGAGTTATCAATGACCCTGCTCGGTGACCCATCTACAGATAAGATTCTGAGCCAGGAGCGCTGGTTTTGACGTGCTCCCGTCACTATTCGTGCACTGTCCGAATATCTTTCACAAGAACAAGGTTATGAGGATCTCACTCTCCAATCCTTCGTTGTGCTTCTTTATTTAATGTAGCCTATCCAACCAACCGAATGTATATCTGCCTAATCGTACGTCGGTCACCGTGACCTCACGAGGCCTCACTCCTTCTTGGTTCCAAGTTACAGCTTGGGCATAACCTGCTCTCTCGCTCCCTGCAATCCTTCCACTCTCAATCATCATGATTTCGCTCTCCTTCCCGCTCCCCGTATTTTGGTTCCACTTTGGAGGGCTCACTATCGTCCTAAATCATGATGCTGCATTCTCCGCGTTGAGCTCGTTCATCTCGACTCTCGGCTGCTCGCGATTTGCTCGACACACGCCCTCCGTGTCATTTAGAAAATCCCAATCGAACAAGGCAAACCTGAGGTAAAGATATTCACTATTCTGGCTCTGGAGCTCCGCATTCCTAACGATAGACGTGTCCCTACACATTTCTCCTGGTTTGAATAATGAATAGAACGATATTTCAGTTTTTCAGTTTTCGAGTCGAGCTTGGGCGTGATGTTAGATTGAAAAATTGTGCACGATGTCTAGATATCTCAAGAACAAGCAAAGAATTAGAGAAGTAGATCAAAAAGTAATTCCAGTCAACACGACGACGGAATATTGGACGACTTCATGGGGAGTGCCCAGGTGAGGAGGGCGAAGCTGACCTTGAGACTGAAGGCAAAGGGGAGGACACAAGCGAGGACGTGGGGTAAACAGGGACAGGAGTAGAATACAAACTCCAGGAAACACGAAATATCGCAAATGAAAACTGAATTCATTCATCTCGCCATTGCAATTTGCATGCTGAACCCAATTGACTTCACCGTGGTGGTTATCCTGCACGAGATGCTCAGTCGTCTTGAGATGGCACACTACTGTGTAAATGTGGAATGGAACGCCTATGGTATCTCTCCAAAGAGATCAAGTACAGGTAGATGGAGATAACGAAAGTGATCAGGTGGAATCCAGGCCGGTGCTAAAACAAAAGAATGAGACAGCAGAAATGTATGAATGGAAGTAACAACAAGGAGAGGACTAAAGAGGAAAGTGAATGAAAGGGCAAAAGAAAAATGGCGCAGGAGTGCCAAGGGCGAGAGATGCCAATGATATTGAGATGCAATAGATGATAAATGATTAAAAAGAGAATTGACGCACAAATCAAATGCACCATCGACCTCTTTCCCCATGCTTGAACAAATTTGTAACACAATGCTTGGATGCATCTAATGCTAAGCGACCACGATCTTTAAGAAGATCAGCTGTATCATTGGACAGTCTTGCCTGAACCGTCCCATCACTGGAACGATCCAGACAAAATACTGGGTCCATTTTCCAGATCCTGAACAAAGTTCTGGGTTTTGTGGTCAGGCATACATTTGCAGCTTCAATGGACATGCGAAGCTCCTGAGCAGCTTCCACACAATCAAGTGGCAGATCCCCAAAGTTGTCAAACTGCTCAATGAACTTTGTGAGTGTCTTGTGGTTCTCCCTCCAGTTACGCTCCAAGACGGCCTTGAGGTTTGCATTGGTATGGACTTCGGGGTGGGCCAGGTCCAACTCTATGTTTTCCTTTTTCCGAAGGGCACTCTGGATACGCTCATGTAGATCTTGATAGAGATTGGGCGTTTTTGAAGCTCTAAAGTGGATGAAGAAACTGCTTGTAAGGAACTGCCGATTGAGTGCCAGAAGTGCGGAGTGCCTGGTATTCATGAATTTTATTACGTCAGTGCTTGGATTATTGACGAACTCCTGTGGGGGAAAAGTAAACAACACAGGAGAAATCATATAAATATTTCAACAATTACCTTCGAAATTTCACCTCTCAGTTGTACAAAGTTGCACTCTGCTCGTTGTCGAGTCTGTTCATTGTGGACATTGTCCCACATGGTGGTGATGATTATCAGTGAGGGTTGAGGTATACCCATAATGTCTTCCCAAAGTCTCTTGAGCATTGCCAAGGTTCTGCGCCGACTTCCAGGCAGTCGAGTTTGTGTAATAGGGATCAAATATATGATTCTCCCAGAATAATATAATCTAATAGAACAAATTAGTTCTGTTGTCCAATCTCAATTAGAAGAAACAACATGCTTGTTGTCCTGTGACCACTTTTTAACCATGTTCAGGATTTCTATCTCTGAAATCTTCGAGTCCGAAAATCCAGGTGTATCGATCAGATACACCGGGCGCACTTTCTCCGATTGTGCATGCACAACATTTACAAGTCGGTAAGCGGTCACAGTCTGTGTATACCCTGCTAGCTGGTCCTTTGAGATAGAAAGCTTCTGAGATTCCCCCGCAAACGCCTCGATAAACTGGAAGACGCAGTGTTGGGAAAACATTTAGATTTTTGGAAAGTGGATCAGATGGACGACGTTTAACCTACTGAACTTTTCCCGGAACCCGTCGGTCCCATGATGCTGTATCAATACATTATTAAATTTATCCTGAACTCACAAGCTTTTGTATGGATCGTACATACATATATATAAGTGATTCAGGGTCCTTGGGTATGCGGGTGCTCACAAGTTCAACAGACATATCACCCGTGATTTTAAGATATTTGAGTTCAGGAACCTCCATCGCAAGAGTCATCGTAAACAAGGCAAGCAAGGAACGTTTGGAGATTGAGACCTGGGATGATAGTGCTGAGTAGGCGAGATGCTGGGTGTTGGTGTGATAGTTGTGAACTATGGTTAACAAATAGGTGCGTGTGCATGACGTGTGTATATTGAGGCAGTGTCTGATGATGAGCGCGCAACGCTGGGATGACAAATAGAAATAAAACCAAAACCAAATGAGGTGGTGGATGGAAGTGTGAGGGTGATGGTGATGCAAGGTGAGTGAGGTGAGAGAGGTGTGCTCGGTTGTAAGGTCGTGGGGTCCCGGAGAGCTGTGGTTAGGAGAGGGTGAATAAGACGATGGAGAGAGGTTCAGATCAGCAATGGCGATGCTGAGGGACGAGACTGGGCGATAGAGTATATGAAAGCTGGGACGACTAAGACTGAGGGAAACATCGATGGGAGCGACGCTGGGCAACTGGCTTCGATAAAAACGGATACTGTATGGTGGGCCATCTGAAACTCTATTATTTTGTGCATGTATGCAGGTGGCCTATATGTGGCATATAAACTAAGATCATAAGATGTGTGTACATGCATTGAGTGTATGCATGTAGAAATACAAGGTGCGTGCATGTAAAACAGCTGATTTTCAGAGTGCTATCTAAAAATGTGGTGTGCGCGTTTACATTTCGGGAGTGTGCATACAAATCTGGGGTGTGTATCCAGAATTTAAGGGTGCTTGTCTAGAAGGATTTTACTCACAAATATCTTGCTGAATTCATCCATCACTCCTATGACAGCCGACCCTCCTCTCATTCCCCACCCTCAAGCCGTCGTCTTTTCTCCTGGTCTCCACGCCCATTTCAACCAGCATCCCATCCTTATTTCATCCCAAACCCCTCTAACAATCACGTTTCCTGGGTTGTGAACGATGCTCAGAGCCAGTGTATGCCCATGAAAAGCAGCAAGGAGTATTAGGGTAGGTGTACCAAGAGGAGTGAGGTCCATCGCCCAAGCCTAGCCTGATCTAACAATAAGCTTTCCTGGAGCATCAGCGCCGTCCAGAGCCAGCGGAGGTCAATGAAAAGCAGGGTAGGGTGTTCAGGTTCGTGGTAGAGGAGGTTTGAAGCCGATCGGGGGAGTCAGGCCTGACCTAGACGCGAAAGTGGTGGTCTAGGTCCACGTCGCAGCTCCTCACGGACACAGCCACCGATTCTTGCGCTCCCTACCCAACTTCACTCGTAATCGGGCGCTATACCGCCTGGCTGGGGTTGACAACGGATGGTCGTCAACGCTGTTATGCTGTGAGTCGTACACCGCAAACATTACCGTAAGGGTGGCGTTGATGATGACGATGAGGGGAGGGGAAGGATGTAGCGCAATTAGATCATAAGGGAAACACACAGCAATCACAGTCAGAGGCTGCAAGTAGCTTTCCAATGGATGTGTGATTTGAAAATAAAATGCTATTATTCGATCTAAATACACAAAATGTGCTGAGGCTCAGTTAGATATCGGTGGCGTAAGTGGGAGTGGTAATAAAATAATTGGACTCACAAATATCTCGCTCAAATCATCTGTCGCTCCTACGACAGCCGACTCTCCTCTCCTACCCCGCTTTATACATAGTCATTGTTGTCATTGGTCTCCACCTCTATTTCAACCCGCATTCTATCCTTCTTTCCACCCCCATACCCAACTTCAATCGTGTCCAGATGGGACAGCATCTCAGTTGTCGCACCGCCCCATGCAATACTCCGACCACCTCCAACAACAACGCTTCCTGGGTCATCAACGACACCCAGAGCCGGAAAACGCCCATAAAAAGCAGTGTGGGGTGTTAAGGTAGGTGCTCCAGGAGGAGTGAGGTCCATCGCCTGAGCCTAGCCTGACTTATGGGCGAAAGTGCTGGAGGGCCCATGTCACCTGATGGCCGAGTCTCCCCCGTTTCCTCGCGCGACAACACTCCCAACTTCCGCGTCCCGCCCTCTTCCAACTCTAGCATTTCAGGCCACGTCCCAGTGTACACGGTGCGTCAGACATCCATGTTGAATAACTGAGTCGAAATGTTTTGCCTAGGGGCATTGAAAGTCGCATCAAAAAGATGAAACGGTTGCTCCCTGGACTTGTAGGTTTCTTATGGGCCGGATGGGTGGAATGGCAGCGACGTGTGAGGTCATGGGACGAAGAAGGCTGAAGGTTGTGGTATAGGAACGAGGATCGTGATGTAGTGGCCATTGCAGGATGGCAGGTGTCTGGTTGAAAATATATGCATTTCCGTCAGAGTAGCGGAGAAAGAGAGGACGACGTGTTTGAGCTTTAGTCTTTGACGACGACGTGACGGGGTGTAGAAAGGGGAGACAATGTTGATGATGGAACGTAGGTCTAAGAAGAAAAATAACTGCGGCTTGCATCCATCTTTACGCTCCTCCAGGACGACGAGCCACCCATGAAAACCCGATTTCCAGATACCATTGAACACTGTCACGACAGCGCCCCGACACCCTCATCTTCCAAACTATTCGCTTTCCTCACGCCCACGGAGAACCGACAAAGTATCCGCAATCCCATGGAACAACGAGCTAAGGTGGGCGTGGCTGCATAACCGGCAAAGCAAGCCCATCTGCATCGTTTGACCAGATCGTCAGCATCTTCAAGTCACCAAAGCGAAATGAGCATACCTACGGGCAACCTTTCTTAGCCACGCTCGCTATCTTCCTTTAGTGAGTTGAGGGAGGACGATGGACGTGGCCACTGGTAATCTATGTTTGGGGATTTGTCATTGAAGTTAGACGTAGACAGCCACTGGGGGGAAGTGTGCTCACCTGTTAACCCCCAAACCCGTGCTCCGATCTACACTCCTCAATCAAAGCCTAGGTAGAATGTGAGGTCTCTCTTCTCCCCGTCGTGGCGTTCCAAAAATCGAGCACATCTTCATCATCACCCGTCTACTCGCGTCGTTCCCTTTTCTATTCCACAGCACAACATATATGACATCCAGGCGCAACATCTTCTCCGAAATTTAATCCAGCTATGAACAGATAATGACCAGAAAGAGAAGAGGGTAGAAGAGCTCGTGGTGTTTATGGTACACGTGTATGCACTTGACGTAGACTGAAAATACGGGTCATCGGCTGATGAAGGGAAGAATCATAGCATTGTCCTAAATAATTACACTGAAAATGACGTGGTTAGTCAGAGCCATGGCGAGGAGAGAAATAAACACCCACATTCAGTTAACCCGCTTTAAAAACTAGTGCGTACACCTATGATACCTTGGGTGCCTACAGCGCGAGCCACGCGTCATAACGAGCCAGAAAAAACAAGATCGCGCCCAATGCAATCCTACATATCACCATAGCTACGCTGTGATTTCATCCAAAGATAACTACGAATCTTCGACCTAAATAAAAGGAGTGAATAAAGAGAAGCAGGGAACAAGGTGAGTGTCGTTCATCTTGGGTGAAGAAAGATGATGGTGGTTTGTGACAAACCTGGTTGATTGGACTCCCTACCTTGATCGTCAATTCAAACACCAACAATCAATAACTCCACCATGGTTAACGTGGTTTGAGATTTGTGATGACTTTGTTCATCGTTACTAGCATCCGTAATTGAACTCGATGTCTTCTTTTTCGTCAATTTAATTATCTCGGGCTACATATTCCCTGCACTTTGAGTCATGTCATGTTCCCGCATGAACCTTTCACCTTAACGTGATCTCCTGATCCCACCTTCGTCCGACCCCCAACGCCATCTTCAGTTACCAACAGAAGAGTGTGAGTAGAGTTAGTATATATCTAGTCATCGCTCTGAGGCTGACTTGACTTATGTGGTTGGATTCAAAAGAATTGGGAATGTGCCTCCCGCACATGAGTATAATTGAAAGGCTCTATCTAGAGATTAGAGCTCACAAAAAACAAGGTTGTCAACAGTAATAGCTACTGTATATAGTAAATCGAGGCCCAGAGTTATGAGACTTAAGCATGCTAAATTTGGGTCGAGAGCGTGAAGGGAACTAGACCTTGGTAGGTGCAAGACAGAAGTTTGAGAGAAATGAGGGTGATCAATGGATGTGATCATGATGTGTGATATTAATATCATGGGAGGACAAAACTGACTTTGAGGCTGAAGGCATAAGACAGGACACAAACGAGATGAGTCACAAGGAGTAAAAAGGAGCATTCAATAAATGGAAGATACAATTCAGGTTACATATTGTAGAGAAATGTGAAACAGAACAATGAATACAATGTCTATTAGAAGGCATAATGTGCAAGAAGATGGAGGCAACAAAAGTGAAAAGCATGGAATATACATCCTGGGACTAAACAAAACAATGAAACAGTGAAAACAAGTGAATGGGAACAATGAATAATGGAATTACAAGTAGGAAAGCTGATAGGAGAGCAAATGGAGAGTCATGCAACAGTGCCAAGGGTGACATACACAGATGATACCAAGTTGTGCTAAAGGATAAATGTTCAGCAAAAGAAATGAGACCCACATCAAACACACCTCTGAATTCATTTCCCATGCTTGAAAACTTCTGCAACACGATGCTTGGATACATCAAATGCAAAGTGAACAAGATCTTTGAGGATGAGGGGTTGAGATGCCACTGCATGACCATTTGATTCAACATCTTCAGCAGGTTCTGGCTCTTGTGCCCATTTCCAGAATAAAATTCTTTGTGTCTTGTTCTTGGGGCATGCATTGACTGCAATTGACTTGCGGAGATGGTAAGCGGCACCCCTACATCCAGGCGGCAATTTCCCATAGTTGATAAATTGATCAATGAACTTTGTGAGTGTTGCATTGTTCTCCCTCTGGCTACCCTCCAGAATGGCCCTGAGATCAGCATTGGTTCCTGCATCAGTCTGGGCCAGGTCCAGCTCAATGATTTGCTTTTCCTGAAGAGCACCCTGGATGCGGTCATGTAGGTCTTGGTAGAGTTGGGGGGACACTGAAGCTGTATAGTCACCAAAGATAGTGGTGTAGTGAGAGGCTATGCGATCAATTGCCTGGAGTGCTGAGTTCCTAGTATTCATGAATTTGATGATATTGGTGCTTGGCCTTCTAACAAACTCCTATAGAGGGTCAGTAAATAATACAGGAAAGATAACATAAATATTTCAACAATTACCTCCAAAGTTTCCTCCCTCAGTTGTGTGAAGTTAGACTCTGCTCGGTTTTGAGTCCGTTCATTGTGCACAGTGTCCCACATGGTAGTGATGACTATTAGTGCATAATAACCATCATGGTGACCATTGTCAATAAGCTTCTTGAGCATCTTGAATGTTCTGCGCCGACTTCCAGGCAGTCGAGTTTCTGTAATAGGGGTAAAATATAAGATATGCTTCAAGTGATAGAAACTATTAGAACAAATTAGTTCAGTTGCCCAGTCTAGATCAGAGGAAATTGCATACTTTTCAAAGCACCACTTTTTTACCATTTTCACAACTTCGTTCTCAGAGATCTTCGAGTCCGAAAATCCGGGGGTATCGATCAGATATACTGGGCGCGGCGAACCAAGTCCTGTGTGCATAACATTTACAAGTCGGTAAGCGGTAACAGTCTGTGTATATCCCGCTAGTTGGTCTTTTGAGATTGACAGCTTCTGAGATTTGCCTGCAAACGCTTCAATGAACTGAAAGACGTAGCAAATAGTGAAACATTCAGATTTATTGGATGTAAGTGAGACGGATGATATTAACTTACTGAGCTTTTCCCGGCACCAGTAGGTCCCATGATGCTGTACCAATGCATTATTAAATATGTCCCTAGTTCACAGATATTGTACGGATTGCACATACAGATATAGGTATGGATCCGTGTCCCAGGGTATGCGGGGTATGCGGGTGGTCACAGGTTCGACAGAAATATCACCAGTGATTGAAAGGTGTTTGAGTTCAGGAATATCCATAGCGAGAGTGATAGTAAGCAAGTAACGTTGCGAAATTGAAGATATCGTCGAGTAGGCGAGATGCGAGATGGTGAACGTTGAAGTGCAAGGTGTGGTTGACAGTCGGGCGCGTGTCAGACAGGAGGCAAGCGTCCCGATTATCTTAGGTAGTGATCGTTCAATATTTTATCTTATCACACAGCTCCCGTATATTCAGTCCCTGTATACTACAGTACAATCACAATTCATATCACGAAATGCGTAACCGATAAATGTGTCTATATCTTCTTAGTTTCATCCAGGCGTTTTCAGCATTTCAGGCAAGAAGACGGTCAGGCCATGTCCCTATGAGCACGTCCTGCAGCCTCGGGCATGACCTTCATCACTCCCCGTGCTTGTGCTCCAATTCCCGAATGTCGGCTATGTCGTCCTTTTGGGTACCCCCCACTCTCGTCAGCCTCCTTACACACAATTTAAACAACAAATGGTCGCTTCCAGAATCCATACCCATCGCTTCACTGAGGAGCGAGCGAAATCCCTTCGTCCCTCGCGACATTACACCAATATGGCCCTAAAACCAAGGTCCTTCTGCAATCCACCATTACAATGCTCTCGCGCAGCCCTCTATCGCCATCCATCCACGTGCCAACACAATGCGACACCCCACCTCGTCGCATATTGCGAACGCAGTGAAGAATCCCATCGGGGAGATGGTACTGTAACCACGACAGCAACTCGGGAGTAGGGACATCAACAGACGCGATGGTGGCCAGACACTCCTTTCCATCCTTTCAATTGACACTCATTATCTGTCAACATGACTCCACAGGTTCCTTGCACCTCCCGTCGTTAACCCTATGCCGAACACGACAATCTGACCACCTTTAACAACAAGCTTTCTTGGGGCATCGGTGACGACCAGAGCCGGTGGAGATTCATGAAAAGCAGGGTAGGCTGTTCAGGTTCGTGGTCCAAGAGGTTTGAGGCCGATCAGCAGACGCAGACTTGATCTAAACGTGAAAGTGGTGGTACACGTCCACGTCGCAGCTCCTTGCACAGGCACAGGCACAGCCACTGATTCTTGCGCTCCCTCCTGGGGTTGACAATGGATAGGCGACAGTGCTGTTACACTGGGTGAGCCAGACGTGTTAAGTGTTCCCGTCAGGGATGGCATTGGTGACGATGACGAGGGGAGGGGAAAATGTGGTGCGATTGGGGCATAAGGGAGACACGGCGAGCACAATCACTGACTGCAGCTCTCAAACCAGTAATTTGAAAAATAAAATGCCATTATTCGATCTAAATACACAAAAGATACTGAAGTCCAGTCAGATATCGGCGGCGTAAGTAGGAGTGATAATAAGAGAATTTGACTCACGTATATCTTGCTGAAATCATCCGTCGTGCCTACAACAGCCGACTCTCTGCTCATATCCCGCTTTCTAGCCGCCGCCGCCGCCATTGGTCTTCATCTCCATTTCAACCCACATTCCATCCTTCTTTTAATCCCCATACCCAACCTCAATCGCGTCCAGATGGGACACCATCTCATCCATCGCGCCGCCCTACCCAATACTCCAACTACCTCCAACAACGACATTTCCTAGGTCAACAACGACACCCAGAGACAGCGAAGGGCCATGAAAAGTAGCGTGAGGTGTTGAGGTAGGTGTTCCAGGAGGAGTGAGGCGCATCGGTGGAGCCTGCCTTGACGTAGAGGTGAAAGTGGTCGCGGGTCCACGTGCCCCGACCGCCGAGTCACCTCATGCGACCACATCCTCCCTCTCGCTTCCTCCCTTGTTCCAACTCTTTCAACGCGCAATACCCACCCGGCACCGGACCATCATCGTGACGATCATGAAGAGTCGGGCTATAAAAAAGGGATGGGGTAAGGATATTGAACCCTGCGTAGAACAAGGTTGAAACAGTACCTGCAGGAGTGACGCTACATGATGACACGAAGAAAGCGGAGTTTTTGTGAGTTAAAGCAGAAGGGCGTTTATATGCACAGGTGGAAGAGGTGAACTAAAAGATGATATCCGACGCGATGACCATTGGAATCTTGGCAAGGCTGGAGTGAGCTGCGCGGGGTTGGTACAGGAATATAGGGTGAACGGCAACCCCGGCGATGAGAAAATGGTACTGGTAGAGAGTTCTATGAGGATATTCAACGATGGAGTAGATGGCGCGTCAGTTCAGGGAGGTTCTGGGTGAGGTTCATAGGGAACGGTGGGTCTTGTTGAGAGAATGCCTGCGGTATAGTCACAGTCGCCGAAAAAGGATTGAAGGACGTGTCAGAGCTTTAGTCGCCGTTGACGGCGTAACAGAGTGCAGAAGGGGAGGTTGAAGATATGGAGGTTGAAACGTCGGTTTGGGAGTGGATTTTGAGATAAACGTGCGCCTTTCATCCATCCTATACGCTCCTCCAAGAGGGTAAGCCATGGGTGATGATCAGAATCCTAATATCGACATGCCCCATCATGCCAACATTCTTAGCAACCCAATTCCGAACTCTGCCTACCCTCTGAACTCGTAGCTCCCCTCTCGCCAGCTGACAGCCATCGACCCCGACCCAAATTCCGATCCTGCACTCCAACATGAGCACACGCGGTACAACAAGATAAGGTGGGCCCTCTGACCGCTGCGTCGTTTTACCAAATCTTCAGCATTTCCAAGCCGTCCAGGTAATAAATGCACATACCTATTCCCAATCCTTCGTCACATAGGCTCCTTTGTCTTTGACACGTAGCACATAAATTGAGAGGGAGTGATGGACGTGGCCTCTGGTCATCTATCGTAATAAGGATGAGTGAATCAAGTTAGACGTCCATGGGCCTTTTGAAGAACAGATAAGCTATAGCGTAATTTACGATCCAGTGGAGGAGGCGGAAGGAATCATGGATGTATGACAGGGACTTGACGTAGACTTAATAGGACGCGACCATAGGACGGCGACAGAAGGAAACAATAGGGTAGAATGATAGCATTGTTCTAACTGAGTACACTGAAAAAGACGACGTTAGTCAGAGCCACGAAGAATAAATGAAATACGCACATATACCTAGTTTAAACGACTTTGAAAGCCACTAGGGACACCCATGATACCATGGTCTCTATAGCGCGACCAGCACGTCGTAAAAAGGCCAGTGAAACAGGTTAGAGCCCAACGCAATCATAGAAACCGTATTTAAGCGGTAACTAAGAATCTTCAACCTAAATAAAAAGTTTGGATAAAGGGAGGCAGGGAATGAGGTGAGTGTCGGAGGTAAGGAAAGCCGATGATGGTGGTTTGAGATGAACCCATGTTTGATGCGATCATGAATTCAAACGCCGACAATCATTTTTTCGGCATGGTTTGCAATGCGAATCACTTGATGACCATGTTCATTGCCACTAGAACACTACTGCATAGCGTCCGTAATTAAAGCCTAAATCTGTTTTAGTGAATCCTATTATCTGGACTGGAGACTCTCTGCACATCGAGTCATGTCCCACTATAAACCGTTCCCATTAGCATAATTTCCTGAACCCAACGGTACTCCCAGTTACCTTGCAGTAACGAGAGAAAACGCGAACATCAAAATGTAGAGTCAAAACAGCTGATTGTCAAAATCGAAAAGGTACAAGACCGTTCCTTATGAATATATAAATCTCGTGTTCGTGCATCAGTCACTTCACTCGTCATTGCTCCCGAGTCCCAGCTTGACCATACTCTGCTCTCTCGCTCACTGCAATCCTTCCACTCTCTTTCATCACGATTTTCACTCTCACCTGCTCCCTGCACTTCTATCCCGCTGCCAATGTCCCCTCTATTGCTCCAAACCCTCCTGTTCACGGTTCATAATGCTGCATTCTCCGCGTCCAGCTTGTTCTATCTCGATTCTCAGCTGCCCCCTATTTTCCAAACACATACCCTTCTTGTGTTTGACAAACCCCGATTTCGTGAATTTCGGCTTGATACCTTGAGGTCACCATATTCACGGCCTGCATCTGAAGCTCGCATTCCCAATGATACACACTGATGAACCAGTGATCGCTAAGCCCCTATAATAAATATGGCGCAAATTTCGCACACCCGTTCTAACGGCCGCTGATACCGTTAGTGCCCGTTTATGGCGTTGAAGCCCGTTCACGGTCGCCAATGAGTGTTGAAACCCAGTGAAACTCACATCTGAGCAAATAGCGCTTAAACTGAGCGCATCTGAGCTGAACTGTGAATATGCGTGAAAATCTGTGAGTAAATGAGTACTCTTTTCATCGTTTTACTGAACGAAATGGATCTGATGACCACTGAGCCAACATGACGCAGTCCGAGCTTCATTATCAAGTAGTATATTGAGTTTTTTGTGAGTATTATTCGAATGAATTTTCCATACGCTCACATGATCACTTCGAAGTTTGTCAAGACCGAAGAATTCAATTTGTCTAAGTCCCTGCCCCTTCCTTCCTCCGTACCACCACCATCACCACGACCGGCTTCACCCACATCGATACTGTCCCCTACTATCCTCGTATCCCGTGCTCAAGCCGACCCTTCCTAACTACAGTGTCTACTGTCGCTTCAGGCTGTCACGGCGATAAGTCCATCATAATATTGATGCCATTGGTGTGTTATCTCAAATGTATGTGATAGAAAAACGCACATATATGCGCACTTTTGGGGGCTTAACGTTGACAGCATTGTTCCAGATCAGGTGAGAGGGGTAGAGGGGCCTCTTTCTGGCAGCCTGGTGTTATGGTAGTTTCAAGTGAAGCTGCTCTTCTGTTCAAGTTATCAGCCCCGCTGTGGCCAGGGTGTCGGAGTCGCTCTTGTGAGAAGGTAAGTTGATATATTTCCTCTTCTCTTCTCCACTGACAACCATTTTGGTTTCTTTTTCATCGAGATTCACCCTTGAAGACCATCAAAATTTCCTGGTTGGCAAGTCATCACTAAATTGAGGGAACTCATATTTGACCTTATAGTGCTTATAATCATACAAATAGCTTGTAGGACCAGGTATGGGTATTATGAGAGACCTTTTATCTTGCATAACAGGTGTAATACTTGTACAGCCTTATGTAGAAGTCAAATAGTTACCGGGCTATGTTTAACTACTGGAATAGATGCATTGCTCATAAATGGATGCTCCAACTCTAGCACCGTCTCTTATAAAACATTGGCAGCCGGATTTTTCCCATGCACCTAGATGCATGAAATCCAATAGTAGATACCAATATCAAAGCCCTAGCTTAGAGATGTATGCGGTGTAAGAATCTGCCATTAGCATAACAGTATTGAAGAAATACTTCTACATATTATATAATTCACTTGCTCATCTAGCTGGTCAACATATGTCGCCTTACAGAATTGCTTCAATCATGTACTTATCCTACAGGAGTTGCTGCACCTTTTTGCTGTTCAAACGACATTTTGGAGCCATGTATGAATTTAAATTGATGCATTGATCGGCGCAATAATTTATACTAAGTGGTGCTGCTGGTGCTTGCTAGTGGAGGAGTATACCTCCACACTGTTGTCATCATTACACCTCCACCATCCAACCCTTGAGGGGCTCATTGCAACCCTGAATATTGAACGGTTATAAAAACACAACATGGTTGGCAAAGCTGAATAGTATCTGTCGTTAACATGCCCAGAATGTAAGTTATCCTTTCTCTTCAAGCCTATTTCCTGCGCATTCTAACCACAAACTATAGTAGTACTACTACTAGTAAACCAAACTACAACAAGTTGTCAGACTCAGACTCGATTGAGATCTCCGATTTTCCCCCTATCAAAATAAGGAAGACCTCATCTCCTGATATTAGCAGCCCCCCACCGCAAGGTCTTGGGTATAGGGGAAATGTCCTCAATGTCTCTGCAGGGGCTTCACAAGCTGGTGTAAGTCAAATAACCAATCCGATCTTTTTCATTTTCGGTGACACTTTCTGATGTACTCTACCTTGGATTTTCAGATCAAACCTCAATTGAAGAGACCTGCACAGGGCGAAGCTAATGGTAGCGGCCCCAGCATGGCTACCAGAAAGAAACGTCGCATGGAGAAGAAGGCTGAAGATGGACCAGTTCTTGCAGAAGCACACCTCTCTGCTATAGTGACGGCTCTGGAGACGATTGTGCAAGAGGTGGTGAATGCCAGGGAGGATAGGTGTGAGATTCGCGAAACCCTTGATGCACTGCTTGATGAGATTAAACAACAGGGGAAATAGGCTGCTTCTTCAGCATCCCCAAGTCGATAATCTTCACACCTGTATAACAAATTAATTTCCAAATTTGACTCTCAACTAGTATAAATAAAATAATCGCTGTTGACTATTATACCTAAAATGAGTTCTGTCGAAGACGAACCCAATGATGATCTCAGTAGGCAGCATAACCCAAATCTTCTATCTCACCCTGAGGCAATTCATCACCTGCATCAGAAACAACCTCATCTTGCAAATTAGATGGGTTGCCCAAGTTCTCTTCGTCATCCTCAGCATCCCAATCTGCTGCATATCCAAATTCTACCTCTTCATCTGAGTCAATTTCTTCCTCCACTTCCATCTCATCATCTTCACGATTTTCATCACCGCCATCACTGTTTGAGTTGCTGTTACTGGCAATTTCCTCCCCATGCTCGTCTCCAACTTCCTCCTCACTTCCCACAGCATTCTCTAAATCTGTAGCTTCTTCTAATTCACCACTTTCCTCTTCTCCATCATCAACATCCATCCTTTCCTCTTCCTGGGTGCGCACTGATAAAAGATGTGTATCCCCTGTTGGGCGGTCATCCAGGAATCGGTTTGTGGCTTCCTGGGTGCTCTTATGTCCAACACCGCCGCCCCGAAAACGCATCACCATATCACGATCAGCAAAGCTAATGAGATGGAATTAACCATAGAGAGCATTTAAAAATCAAGAAAAACGCACATATTGATATAAAAAAAATTCCAATCAGCATCGTCTTCCTCTGGCTGTCGTGCAAGTGTACTGGGTCCCAGGAGACCCTTTGTTACGGTAGCCCGACGGGCGCTTGCGGTTAAGGCCTTTGGACTAGTCGGAGTCGGTTCGGTCGTGCGATAGGATTCGAGTATCGTTCTAAGAATGCCACTGCGTACGCACGCTACGCTGGTATTGTCTTAGAAGAGAGCGAGAAGAGTAAGATCGTCGTAGAAGTTGTTGTTCTATTTGAAGTTAAAGAACTAGCTAAAGAACAAGGGTATAAACTACGGTGTTTATATAGATATCTAGCGAGGCTGTGCATGTAAACGCCAAGTAGATAAGGTGAGAGATATGTGAGTCAGAAGTATAGTCTGCAGTAGAAATGAGTCATAAGCATGGGAGAGATGAGTGAGGAAACGAGTCATAGATAGGAGAATGAAGTGGAGCGGGAGTGGAAATAGAAGTGGGGCATGGGTTGGAATTAGGAGAAGGATGTGGGGCTCCGGAGATAGGAAGTAGGCGAAATATAAGTACAAAGAGAGATGATAGTACACGAAGATAAGATGATGAGATGAAGATAAGGAAAAGAGAGTGAGCCAACAGAGACGACGTAACACCCTTTGTGTGCTCATGATGGAATGCTGGGATCAAATGGACTGCTCGAATGACATTAGCAGGGTCAATGAAGCCAAATGTTGGCGATGCCATTGGGTCATCATCAGAGTCATCAACAAAACCAACACGGGGAAGCCTTCGTGCTTTCCATCCAAATTTGTAGTGACGAGATGGCTCCAATCCATACCAGCGTATCCACAGAAAGTGCATGAGCTTTGGTTGTGGCTGGAGGTCCTGATGCACAACAAGGACATGGTATATTCCTATAACCTTTGCGTACCAATATGGGTGGTCCTCACCATCAGGAGATAGTACCATGATATTGGGATTGGTGCGGGGGTTGATAGTGTCTTGCTCACGTTGATGAGCAGCGCGCTCACCTGCACCCGGAAACACGCTTAATTTCAGAATTACCATCACGCACGCACGCACGCACGCATCCATCACCGCTTACCTATTTTGGTTACCACGCCCTCTTTCGCCATCCCCGCGCACTTCTACCGCTAAGACCGACACTCGTATCATCCCTATCAGCCACCACAACACAAATTGGGATATACCGACGCCGCATCCTGTCATTCCGCACCTCACCTTTCATACGGACTTTCAATTCCTCATTTATTTCCATCATTTAATTCATATTTTGAACCCCTTTTACCATTCAACCACCCTCTTTCCTCATCCCACCCCCGCTCTTGCAGCTCCTTTTAAGATATTTCTTTGTTATAGACCCTTTCCTTATGTGCCTGGGCGCTCTGTTGCGTCGTTTCGAACCCCCCCATAGTTGGTATTTTAGTTCATTTTCATTTGTACTTAATTCGGGAGGCTTCGTAAAATTGAACCAGCTTACTTTTCGCCCACATTTCGAGTTTGAGTCCCTCAGTATCAGTCCCAGTCTTAGGAAGCTTCGTTAGCTTCAAATTGTGTTATTTTCATCGTTACGAAGGCTCTGTTAATCACGGAAACACCAACCCGCACCCTCAGAGCGCACTCTGCAACGTTGACCTCACTCCGGTCATTAGGTGTTTGTTTTCACACTTAAGAACGTCGCGCGCACATCAACGTCGCATGTCATATGTCGTGTAGTTTATACGCATTGTCTTGTGCCCAAACATTGTGTGGTTTCAGAACAAAACTTGAGCATGTTCTGCGCTTGAAAATGGGTTGTCGTCTCCATCATACTGCTGGTTAAGCAATCTTCCAAATATGTGATCACGAAGACGGGGAAGGAAGTCCTAAGGGCCCAGCATTGAGCAAAAAATATTTGCATTACTTGAACAGAGACGTTACCTTCACTGCAGGGTCATCATTGTTCTCAGAGAGAAACAGGCGAATAGGGATAGGATTCCGCATTTCAACTGATATTTGATAGTGATCAGATGCTCGTGAAGGGAGTAAACGCTCATCCACAAGTGCCTTGTGGCGCTTAGGGCCAACTCTTTGTTTCTTGGTAGGACGTGTCATCTGAATACCAGAGATCTTGCCTAGGTTGTGAAGGCGACGCTCCTGGGAAATGTGCACTGCAATACCACAAGCATAATGCCGTTTTCCTTTGTGGACACAGGGATAGAACCGCTTGCAGCGCCGATGTTCAAGCTCTCCCTGGATTAGAATATCAATGGATGGTTTAATTAAATGAAATGTGATCCCACTGGCTGTGTGCTATATCCATCTGTGGGTCCAAATGTTCGAATTGTCTGGGCATAGTCGCCTAATGCATGTAATTTATATGTTGATAAATTGAACTTTCGATGTTTGGTTGTTGAAGTAGTTGGTTTGGATGGCTGGCGCTTGTGTCGACGGGCTCGAGCAGCTTCTTCGGTTGGTAGATCAACAGTTGCAAATGCTGCACATGTCACACTCTGGAACTTTCGGAGCACTTTACCAAGGCGTGTTGTTGAATTTTCAAGCGACTGGATTGTGGATTCGGTATGGAGGCGAAGTTTGGCCAATGCATGCCATGTTGCAAGTTCAAAGAGGAGATCACTGATGATATCGTTGTGCTTCTTCTCCAAAAGCCCATCAAACACAGGTATTGTGCACTATTGGTGTAATTAATGACCGTCCAAGTCAAATCATAGAAAGAAATCATGATCACACCTGTAAAAGGTCCTCAAAGTCACGGGCAGCAAGCCTCTTCATTGCAGACGCATTGGAGCTAAAACGTCGAATAGCGCGACCAAATGCTGGAACCTGCCAATATCTAGAAGACGGCTGATGAGGAATAACATGTATAACATGTCTGATATATATGTACCTTATATTGAGAATCTGCAGGTTGTCTGGCCCCCCGACAAATAGTATTCGCAACAAATGTGTGAATGTTGCCTTCCAAACACCCAGCTCAAATTCGTGAAGCAGATCAACAACAAACATGGAGTAGAAATCAAATCCATAGGGTGAAAGGCGCTCTGAAAATGCATTCTGCACAGAACAATGAGTAGAGTTGAATTTATAGATGTTGATTAACAGCATACCCGGGTTGGAGTCAGTGATTTGTCTGCCAGACGCTCCTCAACAGCAGCTGAATTTACAGACAGGCCGTTGACATAGATGAGACGGCGTGCTGCATTCACGGTAGCTTGGCGTTTATTGTTGTCGGTTCGTACATGTTTTCCACTGCAACGCTTGCTATCTCGGACAGTTCCAAGCTCCTGGATTTGCTGCTTGTGAATAGAGCACTGGGGGCATGGAAAATTTCCAAGAAATTTAATACAAGTAAGCAGTACTCTGGTAAAGGAGAACATGAAGTTAGCGCCGCCTTTGTAGAATCAGCTAGAGTAGTATGCTTACTTTTCTGGATAGTCTGCTGAGTATGTGAAAAATCGGGGGAAGACACGGCGGTAGATGCCATCTGGAAATAGAATGACAATTCCATTCTTGTATGCTTCAAGAAAATCATCGTCCAGTAGAAGCTTCCAAACTGCTTGAATAAGCTCTCTTCGAAGATGTGTTAATGTTTCTGGAGAGGGCTTGTCATTGAAGTGCAGCTTGTATGAGTCATGGACAGCGTCGTCAAGCTAAAATACAAACTGATTAGTAACAAGGTCAAAGGGCATATGATATTAGACGTGAAGTTATTACCTTTGGTATATATGCGACATGATGAGCTGCAAACGACGTTGGTTTGGAACGGCTATATTTTGACTGATATCCGTTGTACAGGTAAATAGGCCAGAGAGATGCGTTGCCAAAGCTTGTCAAATGAGTCGCATCTGACCATTGCATGATGGGCATGACAACAGTTTCAAGGTTGCAACCAGGGCGAGGTTGTTGACGAATTGATTCATGTTCCTGGAGTAAAGCATTGCTGTTGTAGAGCTCAGAATATATACGCTCTGGTGGAGAATTAGGGTCTGGTTTCCAATACTCTTCAAAGGGGGAAATGTGAAGTTCAGCTGCAGATGGTTCCGCATAGGCAGAGGTGATGATGTCTTTGAGATTTCGATGAAGCAAACCTTCAACAATATGGACAGGGGCGTTGTCTTCAGAGTTGTTCTTGCATCGGGGATAGGGAAGAGGTAGTGCAATGGAAGCACGCTTCCAGCCATCTGTTAGTGGTTCATTGGAATTTGTGACGTTATCCAAGGTCTGCACAGCTTTAGCAGCGTCGAAATTCTTCAAATCCTTTTTGTTAAAGTCGTCTGAAAGAATGACGTTGCGTATGAGGACGTTGAGGTCGTTCAATGACTTGGTGTTGGATGCCATATAATACCAGCTCATGATGAGCTCAATTGTTTTGTTGGGATAAGGGGAATCAAGAGCTGGAGGCAAGCTGGAGGGCTCCTTGAAAGGCCCTGGAGCAGGGGGAAGCATGTCAGGATTTATAGCAGGCGAAACAGCATTGTCAAAGTTGGGATTGTCGCAGAACTTCTCACTCTCCCCTGACTACCCTAGGGAGTCCCTAGGGACTCATAAGACTCTCTACAGACTCTCTACAGACTTTTCACATATTTGCTCAAATTTACTTTTCTGACATAATAAGCCAAAGGGGGGTATACAGACTCTCTACAGACTCCCTACAGACTCCCTACAGACTTGGTAGGGAGTCTGGTATATCACTTCCAGATTTATAGTAATACATGACCATGAAAATACTGTTCTAGTTTATATAACTAATCATCATCATCTGTGTCAGAGTCCTCTGAGTCAGTACTATCAGATTTTTGAGCCCTTTTCTTTAGAACCTTCTTGGAGTGGATATATAAGATAGCATGCAAAAACCAGTTGAAGTTCCAGATGGTGAACTTTTTCAGAATATACTCATACCCAGCAAGCCATGCATTAAGTTGTTCACATGCCTGTAGAGAATACATTAACACACATTTGTGAAGTAAGTAGAATCAAAATCAAACCTGGGTATTGAATACTCTTTTCCAAACAGTCTGGCCAGTGTTGGTCCTTACTTTTAAAACCAAATTTGGACTTGACCCATCTTCTGGAGCAGGGTTGCAAAATTCTTGACAAAGTGCATCTGTCTTGCTATGGTTTTTATAGTGGTAGGAGTCAACAATGAAGCGAGTTGTGTCCAACCACCCTTTGAAAGTTGGATTTTTAGTCACCGTTTTAAGAACGATGCAGGCTTTGTCAATGCAGATAAATGAAGGTCGTAGTTCAGGAGTGGGATAAACTGATGTGAGAAAGGACGTAATTTTTGTTGGAGACTCTGATTTGGCAAACAATGCCCAAGCAATGACAACACCACATGGAGCACAGAGAGTCTCCACACAGTAGTACTTTGTCGGGGAAAAGTAATGCTTGAATGTAATTGGCTCTGGGTCATCCTGGTCATGGGGATTGGGCTGGCGATTAGGAGTGGGCTGCCATGGGTTTCTCTCTCCATTCCGATGAATAACACGAGCAACTCCAAGAAAGTCACTTCGACGATTTGCACTGTTCCATTTGTTCCATTGGGTTTGGTGAAGTCGACATGCCTTGGTTCCTTGTACAACTTGTTGAGAGCAGTCTGCCATACGACACAAGGCTCCATACTGAGCAACATGATCATGGCAGTAGGATTCTCCACGATAGTTAGCCAGAGCACTGGTACAGCCAGGACGAGCACAATGCACAGGACCAGTCACAATGCCATCCACAACACGCATGTTGACTGTATCTTCAGAGGAAATGTCTGGTTCATCGTCTACTGATTCTCGGTATGGCTGTGTGCAGTCACTGCAGGAATGTGTAGCCATGTTGGGAAGTTGGCCTTTCTGTCCCAGCTGTTGGAATGCATGTTTTGTCAAGGAGTCGATGGAAGAATTATAGGGAATAGTAAGGTCAACAGAGGTGTCGCTAGAAATCAGACGAGTGGATTCTTGAATAAATGCCTGCCAAATGTGTCGACGTGATACAAGGTTGTTGGGATTTTCAGATGAAAAGCTGTCATTCCAGAATTCCTTGTAGGCTGATGAAGAAGCATGGAGATTGTATGTTGCATTGCATACAGCAGAGGAAAAAACACGATCTGACCACAGTGACTGTCCAATCTTCAAATAACGGGCATCTGGTTGTAGGAGTTCTTCTTTGTGATCTGTATCAGGTGTTGACCAATACCAGGTATCTGGTAGATATGTTGTCTTGCAGCCAGCACCTGTTCCATGTCCACATCGTGCTCCAACCACATAGCTATATGGATGGTATGTGGAAGATTTGATAAGGTTGACTTGTGCAACATCATCATGCTTCATGTAAAAGTGTAGGGAGCGAGGCTGGCAGTTAGGCATTTGACATTGGAAGACAGTAGGAGCAATGACATAGACAGGTTCAATAGCTGCAGTGTTGATTGGCTTTAGTGAAGACATGTGACCACGTTGTTGGAAGGAGGGTTTTAACTTGAGGTTGACTGCTAGCCGATGAAGAATGTCTCCAAATTTCTCTGGAGTAGCATGGGAGTTGAGGAGGAGTGAGGTATCATCATCAAAACGACGGATGAGGAGGCGAGCAAGAGCATCTATCCAAACACTGGATGTCCGCTCTGTTCCAGAAATTCTAATCTTTCGTCGGAAGTGAAGGTTAAGAAGATCAGGATTCTCCAGAAGGCTGAACAGAATAACAAGGGTAGAGGACAATGATATGTTGTTGTTGAAATTGCTCTGAATAAAGGAGCTAAATGTTGAGAAAGGGATGTCTGGAAATGGGGAGGTATTGGATGTGGCAGATACGATGGGGATGAATGAAAGCAGTGCAAGCATTTGAAAGGTGAATGATTTGAGAAAGATGGACAGGAAAAATGCAAGCAGCTGCCATAGGTAAAGACACAGACTAATCACAGTTTATTCAACAAAAGTATGGAAGTGTTCGTAGATGTATCAACTCACTACTCGCTATCTGCTACAGTCTTCTTCTTCCTCTCCTTTCGCTTCTCTTTTTCCTTGCTCTTCTCCTTCTCCTTTGCCCTCTCCTTTGCCTTCTCCGTAACTTTCTCCTTCTCCTTCCCCTTCCCCTTCTCCTTCTCCTTCTCCTTCTCCTTTCCCTTTCCCTTGTCCGCTTTTTTCTTCCCTTTGGACTTCTTCTGACTGCTCCCCTCTGCCTCAGCTTCCTCCCATGCCTCAGCTTCCTCCTCCTCTGCCTCCTCCTCTGCTACTTTCTTAAGCCAAGATGTGAGAAGCGATTGCAATTTTCCAGTACCTCCTTCAAAGATATCCTCCTCCTTTCCAGAGAGTGGTGTGTGCAAGTCTGTGTTGAGCCAGTCGAAGACCTTCTTGTGACGAGGATTGTTGCCATCAACAAGAGAAAACTTTGGCTTCCAGTAGCCATAGAAAGTGGTTTTGTTGTTGATAAGAGTAATGATGTCCTCATGAGTGGCCTTCAACTTGGAGGGCCATGTGCCATTCTTCTTCTTTTCGTCCAGCAGCTCGACACTAGAGGTGATGAGTTTCCAGCGTTGGTAAGCCTGGTAGAGATTGGTAATTGGGCTCTTGTCATAGAGCCAGAGGATGTCGGTGGGCATGTTGAGATGATTGATGATCGCATGATCAACATCAGTGAGTGGAAGATCTTTAAGCGTTTCAGGAGGAGGATCAATGGACATAGCATACTCAGAGAGTGGAGAGTTTGGGGTCATAGAGCGCCTGCCTGCACTAGTAGAACGAGAGCGACTATGGAGAAGGTTTGGAACAGCTGACAAGGAAGGAGGAAAAATTTGAAAAGTGCTCTGAATATGCATGTATTAATTGGGATGAATGATATATTCCAAGTATTAGTGCTCACCATTAAGACATGAATCACCAACTCCCCATCCTCTTCAAACCAGAGATCATCGTCAGGGTCTGCATAGTCTGCCTTCGTCATAACCGAATCATAGATTCCACATAAAACCCAAAAATTGCGATTGCGGACAAAGAAGACTGCACGGGGTGTATCTAAAATTAGGAATAATTAGAAGAGTCACAATCCAAAATAAAATAGACATACTCTTTATGTAGGATAATTGGCTCTCCAACAACGTCAACACAGACTGAAGACTATACTCCTTAGCTGTAACCTTTGCTCGACAAGTTGGTGGCAGATCTAAACCAATTCCACTGGGATTTTCGGAACTGGTGTAAAGAGCGACCCATCGCTTAGGGTTACTTGCTGAAGAAATAGCAGGGGGAGGAGTATCGGTAATATCCTTTCGAGCGGCCTTCCCTCGGATAGTCCCGTCGGTAGTAGTTGACGCACCCTGAAGTTTATCTTTCTCAGTGAAGGTGTCCTCAAAGTCGTAGACATTGAGTTCATCAGAAACAGGATTGTTGGAAAGGTTGGAAACCTCAGGAGCAGTCTCAGGAGCAATGTCAGGAGAGGTGTCAAGAGCAACATCAGGAGAGGTGTCAAGAGCGATTTCGTTAGAGGTGTCGATATCGAAAAAGTCGTCAAGAGCAGGAGAGTCCTCGTGCATAGGAACATCAACACTGGGAGCTGCAGCAGTCTCCTGGACCTCTACCTTCTTTGGATGGCGACGTGGTGGAGGACCAACAGGTATACCCATCTTCTTGAGACGATCTTTTGTCCTATAATATATATTAGTATAAATACTTGATGAAAATTCAAAATTTGTGACATACGCAAGAACATCCTTCGAAGTCGAATCAATTTTACCCTTGGATGTTTTTGCTCCTTTAGCGGGAGCCTTGGCTGCAGACAATCTGGCACACAGTTAGATTGTACAGCGAATTTCAAGAAGAGAAAATACATACTTCTTCTTCATTATGTTGGCTTTTCCCTTCTTGTCCTTCTCTGCTTCATCATCGTCCTCCTCGTCCTCCTCGTCCTCGTCCTCGTCCTCGTCCTCCTCCTCATCCTCGTCCTCCTCTTTCTCTGCCTCATCATCATCATCATCATCATCATCATCATCCTCTTCCTCAACATCGTCATCGTCATCGTCATCCTCTACCTCATCATCATCATCCACCCCTTCATCCTCTGCCTCATCAACTTCCATCTTATCCTCGTTCTCCCCTGTGTCCCCAACAAGCATTGCAACATCCCCATCCCCATCCTCATCCCCTTCATTTTCACCCTTTCGGGCTCTCTTGGCTTTGGCAGAATTTTCGAGAGAGGAGATAGCACGCTTGCGGCCGGGTTTGGTTGGACTCGGCTTAGCAGGCTTGGTAACAGAAGAATTTGCAGCTTTTTTTGCCTTAAGACGGGTGCTTGAACGTGGAGCAGACATAGTTACAGTAGTGGTTTGTTAAGTTTGTTGGAGAAAATGTAGTGCGTGCGTTGGTGGAAGCAGAAAGAAAGAGTTATCGACCGCGCGTGGCATGAGTCAGTGACATGCGGCGTTCCACGGATTGCTCACCCAATCCATCTATTTTTAGATTGCAGTGCAAGTCGATTAAAAAAAAAATTATATTAACTGTATCTAATCTACGACATGAAGTACATTACAATTTAAATACAAGAACTCATTTCGCTACACCAGAAGTGGTGTAGCGAAATGAGTTCAAGCTACGAAGGCCAAATGACATTGGCCTTCGTAGCTTTCGCGCGATGGATGGGCGCTAGTGTGCGTGAACAACACACACAACAACGCACGACCACCAACGCGCGTAAACACGTTGGTGGTCGTATGTGGTTGCGTGCATCGTTCACGCGTGTGGTGTATGGCTGCGTTCACCCGTCACCATCCTGCCCGCGCCCCTTTACCCCATCCCATCCCCTCCCCGGCTCTTCGCGGCTTATCTCCCCCTCCCGTCTCATTGCGTCTCCCCTACCCTCGTATCGCGTCTCCCCTACTCTAGCGCCTACCCTCGCGTCGCGTCTCCCCCATCCTCGTGTCGCGTCTCCCTCCCCTACCCTCGTGTCGCGTCTCCCTCCCCTACCCTCGTGTCGCGTCTCCCTCCCCTACCCTCGTGTCGCGTCACCCCTACCCTAGCTCCTACCGTCGCGTCGCGTCACCCCTACCCTAGCTCCTACCGTCGCGTCGCGTCTCCCCTACCCTCACGTTGTGCCTCCCCTACCCTCGCGTCGCGTCTCGTCTCCCCTTGTCTGTGCTCGCCGACTCTCCTTCCCTCCTCTCCCCGTCTCGTCTCGTCTCCCTTCTCTCTCTTCTGCCCACCTCTTCCCTCCCCCCTACGTCTCGTCTGGTCTCCGCTACCCGATTCCCGCCTACCCCATCTCAACCCTCCCCGTCCCTGTTCGTTGTCGTTGTCGTTGTTCATTGTTCGTGGTCGTCGTCGTGGTCGTCGTTCGTCGTCGTCGCAGGTGGTGGATTGCGGTCATGGTGAGTCGAGGTGGTGGTGTGTGGTGGTCATGGTGTGTGGTGGTGGTGTTTGATGGTGGTGGTGGTGGTGGTGGGTCACGGGTCGTGGTCATGGCGGGTCGCGGTGGTGTGCCTTCCACGTGGCATGAGGTGGAGATGGCGTGGTGGGTGATTGTCGTGGCTCGCGACGACGGGGAGGGTGCGGAATGGTGGTGGTGATGGGTGATGGTGAAAGGAAGAAAGGAGAAGTAACGGATTGTCACATTGTGTGATGATTTGCGCACGGACCAAGCATTGTGACATCACGTGATATTTAATATTATTTTTCGGTATTATATAATGAGCAGATAAGATAACGATAAGATAACGATAAGATAAGACTCGTAAAAAACACGAAAAATCAAAATAAAATCAAAATAAATTGGAAAAAATCGTGGAAAATATTGTAAAATCAAAATAAAATTATATAGAGTATACAGAGACATAATAAAGCTAAAATATGACAAAAAACAATTAATAAGCTTCATATAAATTATTTGTCATAATATTATACAGTAGGTCCCTACAGAGTCTGTAGGGATTTTCACAGATTAGAGTTCCTACCAAATCGATGGGACTCCCTAGGGACTGCAACAATCTGTAGGGAGTCCCTAGGGACTCTACAGCCATTTCAAGCCAAACATGAAAATTGAATAGGAATAGGGAGTCCCTAGGGAGTCCCTAGGGATGCCTCTAAAAACACGCAGACTCCCTAGGGACTCCCTAGGGTACTCAGGGGAGAGTGTAAAGTACTCGATTGTCGGAGACAATACCAATATGGAAGTTGATGTCAGGGTTGTAGGTTGGTAACCCAGTTGGATAGACGCAGTAAACACCAAATTGATTAATGGACGTTTTGTGGTTTGAAGACTCTGGCTGGGCGCGTGCGTTAGCGTTGTCGCCATGCTGCACCACTGGTGCTGACAAGTCTTCATCAATAGGGAGAGCTGGTGGAACTTGATCGCTGTATGGCCGTGGATCTTCACGTTGGATTCTTGTGCCAGGCTGTTGAGTTTGGTCGCCATGCTCCTGTTGATCATATGATTCACTAGTTTAGATTACTGTAGGGGTGCTGATGAAAGCGATCATACCTGAGGTTCTGATCCTGTCATTCCATGGGTTGGCGCTTCACCAGGAGAACCTGGTGCTTCGCTTGGTGAAGGCAGAGTTTCTGAGGGCCCAGATGCGTTCAAGTTGGGGGGGTTGTCTGCAGCAGCTTGGGCAAGCTCATGCGTAGCAGAAGTATCGGGCTGTATCCACATGGTTTTGAAAGCAATACAAGTGTTGCGATGCTTTTTTAGGGCAGCTGCTGTGGGAAAGCCCCGTTTACAAGTGCATTTGTTCCTTTTCGAAGAGTCGGTAGACATAATAAATGTAACAAGTGGGATAGAGTATGTAGTGTTCCTTGTGTTGGTTGAATGCAAAGAGGCTAAGACAAAGGTCGTGCGAATGAAGGTTGAATTGTACTAGTATAGGAGCCACTCCTTGTCCATATATGGCAACCAATATGCATGGGTAACTGGTATAGGACAACCGCCTTCAGTTGTCCTCCAAAGTCTCTCCCTGAGGCGACAAGAACGGAGAAAAATATCTAATAATTGATTATAGACGGAGCAGATGTTGAATGAATTGCATGGAACATGATAATGGGCTAGATTTGAGGAGAGAGACAAGGCAAACGAGCCATGCCTTCCTCCCACCTGTTTTTAAGATTGGCGTCAATCTTTTCCAACTCTTCTTTAGTTTTGGAAGCTCGGTAGTCCTTCTGAGACTTGAACTCTTGATCCACCCATCTAAATAAACCTCCCGCCGTGTACTGTGTAAATGAATAACGATGTTCATGCGGTTGAATCGGGGTATTTGAGTGCACAATAATGGCAGAAGGTATAAAGACAAGGGAACCTGGAGGGAACTCAACGACTAGTTTGCACTCCCAAAGGACAAGATGCCCTCCTAGGGTGGGGTTGTAGTCTCCCAATGCCACTATTGCACACCACCCATAGGCAAGGTTGGCAAGATCAGTATGGGGGAAACATACTGTTTGTGGCCCCATGTTGTAAGTTGTGGCGCTAAAAGCACTGCGTAGAAAGGGTCTTTCTAGGTCTGGGTACTTTCCATGGATGGCAGCGAGAGTGTCTTCATAGTATTTGTGCATTTGAGGGGCCCAGCTGGCAAAGACGGCTGTGGGGTTCAAACAAAGGTTATAAACCAGCCAAGCACGGTTAACACAGGACATACAAGAGGTATAGTTTGATATCCTTCTGAAAGCTGGCGCCCTGTTGAGTCTTTGAATAACATGGCGATTCTTCTTAGTGTCTCTGTGTGCAACGTTGCATGGGCGAACTTGACCACCTCCATGAGATACACCGCAGCAGAGGATGGAGAAGGGACCGCGAGGACGTTGATGGTGATCGTCGTTGCTGAATTGGCATTCTTCCCTAGCCTTCTCAAGGAGGTCAGCTGCAACGCTTACGTCCTGTTTCCAGGTAGCATCGTCTGGCTGTCCTCCAAGATGGCCAAAAATTCTCCCTTGAGAGTCCACTATGGGCTTCGGCGTGCTGAGTTCAGGTAAGTAAAGGTAGTAAAACGATAGATATTGTAGCCACGTACATTCCATTCCATTTTATTAGCTGAAAATTGAAACGTGATGATTCACCAACCAAATCGTCCAACGTATATGCCATGTCGCAATCATACGCTGACTTCTTCCCCACATAAGCATTCTGGGTACAGTTGCTGTTCTCCTTCGTATCGATTGCGCTTTGTAGGGGTTGCATTTGTTGCGTGTACCTCTGATGAACCTTTGAGGCAACGGGAGGCATGGATATCTGCAATTCGACCTCTCTTTGCCGCTTTTTTTTCCTGTTGGCCTTGCTCTGCTGTTTGTTCCGTTCATTCTTGCGTTTTGAGGCAGCAAGGTCATCTTTTCTAGACCGTGCCCTTTTCCTCTTCCCCATTTGCGTCGCTGATGCTGTGCTGTTGCCTCTATGAAGGTCTGGTTCAGCACTGGGGCCCACCTTCTTCAAAGCCTCAATTGTGCCTTCAATTGTCACACGATGTTGAAGCTGAGGGGTTTCGTCTAGAATAATTTTCATCGGAGCATGAAAAACAAATATGAAACATTGAAAAATATAGCATACCGTCCAAAAGAACAGGAGTAGAGCAGGCTGACGACTCCAAAGAAGTGAGCGGAGAGGAGCTCAGGATTAATGACATGAGGAGATCATCGGCAGGATCCTCAATCTGTTGATACGTGGCAACTTTTTGGACAAGGTCGCAAAGATTGAAAGAGGGATCTGCAACGCGGACGGAATCACCATTCCAACCCTTCAATGTGTTTAGATAATTGCTTATTTTAACGCGTTCAACACTCGCCTTTTTCGAACTGCTGCCCAATCCATAACTCTGATATGGTAAATTATTTAAGGATTAGCGCATGGCGTTGGTAATTCGACAAAACTATTCCACTTGCCATGGGGCCATAGGTTTCAACGCAACAACTAGGGGAAGCCTGGATGAGGAGGGAAAGCCAACAATAAGTCACATATGGGTTAAAAAATGGAATTATGGAAAGGATATTCAAGTTGGGTTGGCACAGGGCCATTGCACGTTTCCATGCATGGGTACGGCGACGTATCCCCCTACACGGCCTATGCATGTGTCCGCTAAGAGAAACGACTGCAGCCTGTTATTCCGCATGGCGACGGTATTCCTTTGCTGCAACCCTCCTCTAAAACGGCGCATGAAAAGGTAGAATTGCGTCTCCAGCATGCAGGCGTCGCATTTTATGGATGACAGAGAGGGTATGGGCCAAGGGAATTGAGACTGACCATTTTGAAAGATGTTGTGTTGTTTCAGATACATTACTATCCTATTGTTGAATTTTGGCAGCTGAACAGTTGGCGAAATGTGTCTGGTTGCAGGAGACTAGGATTTATGGCGCCATGTACATCAGGAAAATTGACTTGGCTCGAAAAGACTCAAGGAGTCTCCACAAGTCTCCTGGAGATCTGAACCGATCAAAGTTATCAGGAAATATCCCAAAGTCATAATGGTATCAAGTGCCACTTTGTACGTACTCCCAATAGCTTTCGTTTAGCTTTGGTATGTCTTTCTAGAGCCTTTTGTATGACTCCATATGGTCTCTTTTATAACTTTTCAATATCTTTCGGTTTACACAGGGAGGTCTTTCTTATAGCTAAAGGGAGACGTTACAAAACTCTGCGAATGCTTTTTAAAAACTTCAGGAAGACTTTTGGTTAGCTTTTCACATGTCATGAAGAAACTTTGAGAGATCACTTTGAAGCTTCCAGGAGTCTCGCACAGGACTTCTAAAAATCTCAAAAAAGTCTATTTGTTGTACAAGTAGGGAGGTGGGGTTATCTAAATAAAAACATGCATATCCGGCAAAATCCGGCAAAATCTAAAAAAGCGGTCCAACATATCAAGAGAATCTATTCCTGCACCATTCTGTCCCTCAAGGCATTGACATCAACATCCATCTTTTCACCACAATACTCAGGAACCAAATGGACGAACTGGTTGCTATTTCAAAATTTATTAATTACTGCAACATCTTATCATAAACAAGGAACACTTACGATGCCTTCATGAATATGGTTTGGATTTTCTTGGCGGCCCATCCAGGAACTTGAGATTCGATCGAGTCCCAATGATGGGAGAACGTCTCGTAACTTCAAAGCAGGTCATGAGAAAATGTTCCAGAAGTGAAATTTATCAAATACTCACAGGCTGCTTGTAATGTCTTCAGTGAAATGGGGAGGGCTTCCTGCCGGGGGTGTCCCACTTGCATAGTCCCGGATGGCATGTGAAATCTGGAATTAGACCTCATTATTTTATGTTAGAACTGTAAAATGAGAATACATACAGCTGCGCAGGCTAAGAAAACCATTGAGGGGGGTATACAGTTCTCAGTTTTGATTTTCTCCGAGGTAACGTCTGATGTCGAGCGACGACCGCTACGTGGAAACCAGACATGCTGAATGACTTCCGGAATCAATGGATGGCCGAATGGGTCTGCCCTGTCGATGGTGCGATTCTAATAACATGTGAGCAAAACAAAGCACCAAGAATCAAAACGAACCTCGGTGTCAATGGTGCCAAATGCGAAATTGGAGCCCTGACTCAGCCATCGGACGAGATCCGCAAGTGCCGCCTGGCGCTTACTGTAGTTGCCAAATCCATAGTGGTGAGCCACTTTTTCTCGCGCCCACGAGACGACGATGCTGAAAAGGCCTGTACGCCCATTCGTATACTGTAGAGATGCAACAACATGGGAGGGATTGGGAATAGAAACATGTAAAGCGTGATGGTGTTAGTGCAGCTGATGCGAGAAACGTAAGCGAGAAATGTACCAGCTTTGCTCCAGATTCTATCTTTGTTGAGGACGAAGAAAATGATTGCCAACCCGCAAGGAAGAGTTTGTCGTCTTTGAAGCCATCTTTGGAAGAGAGAGTCTTGATTTTGTTCCACGCGTACTTTTGACGAACGTAGCTGCTCGTCCCAGGGAATGGGGTGCAGTCGTAGATGACGAGATAGCGGAAATACCTTCTTACCCTTTCACCGAAGTGCTTAGCGGGTGTCTTTTCGGTGCCTGCCTTCTTGGAATTCTTTTTTCTGCGTTGACGCGACTTATCCTTACCAACCCTTCCTCCGACCTTGACGTCAACCTGAGGAAAAAGAATTAGAACAAAAAACAAGAAAATGTGGACAAGGAATATACGCCATCACGATCGTCTTCCTCCTCCTCCTCGTCATCGTCCTCGTCATCGTCCTCGTCATCGTCGTAGTCCTCGGCGTCGTCCTCTTCATCGTTTTCGCTCTGTTGATGTTCCTCGTGCTGGTCTTCCTCCTCGTCGTCATCCTGCCTTCCCCGATTTTCATCGACCTCATCGACATCCGAGGAAAGCTTGTCTACGGTGAGCATCAAGTGTTAGAGCAGCACGACAACGACTTACATATTTTTTACGCTTTGGGAGTTTGCCGTTTTCAAGCGACTTGATGATAAGGCTTTCGCCCTCGTCCATGCCATCGAAAGTATCGTCAAAAAGGTCACCTGAAACTCGGTTATCACCGTTATCAGTTGGAATAGAAAGACGCTAGCGATTATGTGTGATCGCACACACCTTCCTCGTCAAGCATTCGGGAATTGGCATTAGCAATGGCTACAAAACAGGAGTTAGCAGCTTGATTGCTTTACAGTGAGATAACGCGCAGTTTTCGTCGTTGTAGTCGTTGTAGTCGTCACCTTGATCTTGTTTCGACCTCTTTTTTGCCCTCACGGGTTCCGAGTCCGCTTCCACAAACTCCTCCTCACTGGAGACATCTTCGGCGATGGGGCGTTTTCGCTTGCTGCTGGTGCTGGCCTTGGAAGGCTTGGAAGAAGCTTTGGAAGACGCCTTGGATGAAGGCTTAGCTTTGGAAGACGGCTTTTGCTTCGATTTCGGCTTGCAAGTGGTTGTAGCAGCGGCCTTATTTTGGGGTTTCCTGCCTCCGTTTCTGGTATTCCGGCCTCCAGAAGAGCCTGTTTCGTCAGTGACGTTTTCAGGAGTCTTGCTTCGACTTGAGGGCATGAATAAGGAGTTGGGAGTAAGCAAAAACGTTGTTGAATGTTGAAAACGTATTAGTTTGCCACGTAACATGACAAATCGGCTCACCGTCACACGCACTCCTGAATGCCTGCTCGTTCGCCGACCTCATTGCACAGGTAATGTAGTGAGCGCCGCATATACTTCGAGTTTTGAGAACATGGTGAAGGTCAAGATGAAACTCATTACGGATTTCCACGAATGATTATTGTTTACATTGTCTCAATTTCTCACAGGCAGTTGTTTAATGATACCGATGTCAATCTCATTTAATACTTTCTAATCTAGATTTATTGGCTCAATGGGTGTTTCTTCTTTTCAAAGCAGGCCTCGCGTGGCTTGAATCTGAATGTATTTGTGTCCCGATCCGTCAAAAAGTGGGGTAATTAATGGTTCAATGACGATATGCGGAGCATCATGATTGTTCCGCATATGCATATTTATTTTTATCAATATTTATATATTTGAGAACACGTAGCATTCAATGATCAAGTTGAAGAACAGTATACATCGACGAGCAGAAAAAGCAGAAAAAGAGCAGAGAGGCGTCGTCAGCTTTGATCTGATAACAACATAGATGTCAAATACTGACCTGGATAAATGAGGCCCGAGCGAACTCTAATATCCGAGTCAATGATGATGCATTTGCTGAAGACTGTAGTGTGAGGGCCAGTTAAAATCAACGGATCGGTTATGGAGGCAAGGAAAGGTGTACTGCGACCTGGGGGATCCGAGCGAGATTCGTCCTTTTCTGCCTTAACACGCGCCCTTTCCTTCAGCTCTTCGACCACAGCTCTCATGACAAGGAGAGTCTCTCCAGTCTCCCGACCAACGACACCAAGCTCCCCCAGTTCACCGCGAAGTGCGGCGATTCTGTCCCTGCTGTCCACCTGCTGCGTCTCGTTCTGCTTCAAGAGGCTTTCTTGCTGCTTCAGGAGCCTGTCTTGCTGCGTCTGGATTGTATCTTGTTGATGTAGAAGCCTGTAGAGGGAGTAGAGAACGGCAGTGGTAGAAATGAAAGCTAGACGAATGATGCGATTACTTCACTGCAACTCAATCTGCTGGCATTACTAACCTAAGGTGGCCCCAATGACACCGTGCGCCATATATCCGTGCATCTTGATTGTGTTAAGAAGTATTTGCGCAAAAATAATTGTGGATTTGAACGAGAATTGACGCCAACACGCCGGAAGAGATGAGGGCGAGATGGAAGAGGTGAGGCTGTGAGCCCGAGTGACACGCCATTTCTGGACGAGTGTGACCAGGGTCGCCGGCTGGCTTCCCCGCACTGGTTGAGCACCACAAAATCTCTACCTGTGCAAGAGGGAATCAAAGCTGTAAAATAGTTGTATGAGGGGTTTCAGTACGTGTTAATCATGGCGAAATGTCGGGTATGGAGGATATGGAGATAGCGGAAATACACACGTCATCGGAGAGACGCGCTGGTGTATATTGATCCGGGGTGGTACTTCATGAGGGTTCCTGGATGATTGCTATTTTTGTGACGTTCATAAAATATGTAAAATGGATTGCATTGTCTCTTATAACATATGTCGTATCTGTTATATCTGAGTTTGTTCAGCGAAAAATAGCGTAATTTGGAGAACACCTACAAAAAGTGGGTGGAAAGCCATAGTGTACGACTGTCAGTGGTGCCGGGATGGGCAGAAAACGGGATATGAAATAGTTGCTGCAGTGATCGCTGGGTAAGATCAGTAAAAAGAAAAAAATTGAAAGAGGGAAGACGAGGGCCTACCGGAGAGGGATCATAAACAAATGCTTGTGTTGCACCCCGAAAAGAGAAGGGGTGGGATGGCAACGGAGGTCCTTCTGGGAGCACGTTGCGAAGATGTGCACGCTGCCAACAAAAGGAGCGTAAAAAAATCAGAACGTCTATATGCTACGCGAGCAAGAGAAGGTGGGACATCGGTGTAGATGAGAATCTCAACGCAGAAAGAATACAAGGAAAATAATCATGGATATGCGCGTTTGTCAACTCGTAAATGGCTGCGTTCCTCATATTCTGCCAAGGGAGTACGATGCTGGTAGGAAGTTGAAATCCTCCATGTAGACAAGGGCGTGGCGGCGGTTTATATTCCATCACGACGACGGGCACCCTAATACATTGGTAAATATATGCTCATGGTCGCGAAATAGAGGCTGGATGCTCACGAAAATCTGCATGCCACCACGTAGGTGAGAGCAGCAGGATCTTGACGAAAATCTGCATGCCACCACGTAGGCGAGAGCAGCGGGATCTTGACGAAAATCTGCATGCCACCACGTAGATGAGAGCAGCAGGATCTTGACGAAAATCTGCATGCCACCACGTAGGCGAGAGCAGCGGGATCTTGACGAAAATCTGCATGCCCCTAGCTGAGAGGAATGGGATACTAGTAAAGATTACATCCCTCCCCGTATGCCAGATGCGTGTGATGCTCATAAAGATCATGCCTTCCATTAGACGAGAGTAATAGGATCAATCATTCCACCGTGTAGATGAGGCCCTAATATAATGGTTAAAATTTGCATTTTCGTCAAGAAATAGGCGCTAGATCCTCACGGAAATCTGTACGCTGCCGTGAAGGAGAAAGTATCAGCATACTCTCGAAGACCTGTCTGCCTCCACACAGAAAAGAGTAGTGGGATGCTCTCGATACTGAAAAAAACCACATCAATGTCAAAATAGTACATAAAGAATGCACTCTGAATCAGCCTACCTGGTCAAGCAGAACAACAAAGGCTTTTTCTGTGAAGGTCTGCATGCTGATGCACACCAAGTTGATGGTCTTCCCTGACACTGTCATCCTACTCGAATTTCATTGAATTCTTCTTTTCGCCAATCTTTCGAGGTCTTGTTAGGAAGAATCTGTAAATAACCATGCTTGAGGTGAGATGATAATAGTCACGAAATCCACCACAATCGATGAAGGTGATCAGAATGATGATGGGCTCCATGGCCAACATTCCACGGATTGCACCGCCCATTGTTACGTAATCCACCTCATTTCCTTGCATGTTTCATTCATCCAATCAATGCCGTCGGACTGGCATCGTAATCGAGAAACTCAAATCACAAATTGCCAACGAGAAATTACATCCAATTATTCATAGTATCTAAAATAGAGACATGTCAGCCACAATATTTGAGAACCTATCCACCAATAGCTCACATCAACACAATCGACCACCCTACCATAACGTCTGATAAGCGTACTTGTTGCGGTGATTGTTCAAAAGGAATCTAGTCGAGGAATCCAGAGCGGTTTCAGAAGTAGAGCCATTAGGCGGTGCGTTCCGGCCATAGAACGGTATCAACATGCAGGCTTGCCGAATGTCGCGTAGTGGTATGATTGCCCCCGGAACCCTACCATTTGCCAACCTCTTTGCACACTCAATCATATACATTCCACACTGCTCGATGTGAGGATTAGGGGGTGTAGGTGCATACCATTCAACGTATGCCAGTACATTGGAGCTCCACGATTTCGGTCGGTCTCGCGGCCCAAACTTAGTCTTCAGCTTTTCTGGAAAAGAAAATATAACTCGCACGCAGCCGATACGTGTATCTATATGTTACGCGTAAGGGCTTGAATGACATGCGTCTACGACGAAAATAGACCTACCTGTCAAACCAGTGGACTTGGCATCCACTCCAGTGATAACCACAGCGGTGTCAAACCGGCCTTCTGGATTAAGGGGGGATTTGAGTGGTTATTGATAAGGCCAATCATTGGGCCTGGCAATGCCAGAGCTCATCAATGTACATTGCCAGAGGTCGAAAATCATAACTCATATAGTATTACTGTGGTGCGCACATCAAATCATAAACAGAGACCAAATCATACATTAATCCAGAAATCAAATCATTAATCAAAATCATAGGATCAAAATCATTAGTGAAATCATATATCATTCTAGAAATCAAATCAGTAGCCAAATCATATATTTACCCAGATGCCAAATCATAATTGAATGACAGAACAAAATCATAAAATACTATTATTGGTGAGGCGAAATCATTTCTACAAAATCATAAATACTATTATTGGTGATGTGAAATCAAATCATAATAAACCAAATCATTAGCCAAATCATAATTGAATAACAGAACAAAATCATAAAATACTATTATTGGTGATGCGAAATCATATAAAATCAATCATACAAATCACAAATGCATGTTTGCATCATTGATAATGAGCCATGCGAAATCAATTGGTACCAGTAGGAAATGATTTGATTCAAATGTGCTTATAATGATTTTGTAGAGAAAAAAATCAGGAATCCAGAATGGGTATTTTGGGGGTGGGGGGATCAGTGGTTGGCGAGCAATTAAGGAAATACACTCTCAGAGCCAGCGATAAATCAAAATAAATCGAAAAAATAATATAAATCATGAATAGCACACTCAATTCTGCTCCGATTGGGCTGAAATTTTGAACGCAGCCTCCCACATATGATCCCCATCGATCCTTAAAAAATGTTTTTTTACATGGGTCACTTGAAAAGCCCCTATCTTTGGCCCAAACAGTATCCTGCTCAATATTGCACTGCTCTGGGCACTATTTTGGGTGATCTATATATTGTTAGAAAGCTATTAACAGCCTCTATAAGGTGCTACCATCTGATCTGCCAAATTGTACCAGCAACCCAGCAGATCAGGTTCGCTTTTTCAGCCCCTATTCCCCTGCTAGAATTATTTCCTCAATATTGCTTCGCTTTTGGCACTATTTGGGTGGACATATACATCATTAGAAAGGTATACACTATATATATTTATTCATGTGGTCCGATCTGCCAAATGTGGCCACAGAAGCAGCAGATCTGCTCTGGTTATTGTGCATTGATTAAATGAGCCCCTATTTACAAATCAAATCTTCGTCCTGATCAGGAATATTAGTGTGATGTCATTGATCCCATTTAATCTCATCAATCCTCATTAATTAACTTCGCTTTTTTGGGATATTGGCATCACTGATCTGCTTCCAGGCACTAATGACACCCCATCAATTAATTAATCCTCCTGCCCAAATATTGCAGCATTAATTGCACCGCTTTTTAGCTATTTTTTATTATACATATATATATCACCAGAAAGCTACAAATGTCTACTTTCAGGATCTGAAGACAGATTATAAATGTTGTGCTTGTGGAGGGAGCAATTGCATTTCGCATTTTGGGTACTAGAGCGTGGGAACACTCTTTGATCCTCCTTCTCCTCCTACCCCCTCCGCTTTTTTGGCCTCATTCCTCCACATCCCCTGCAGCTATCAACCTGAAACTTGGCACATCCCTTTATAAACATTATTGAATGGCTCTCACTAGCCCAATGGTGAAAATACAAACTATCTTGCATTCTATCAGCATCTTAGTACATAATCCTTTAAATTCTCAAAAAAGCGCACCAAAATATAATGCTTCTGTATGATGTATGCTAGTAAATGATATTTCCATATCAATATTGCATACTGGGGATCTGAAATCCAACAGAAGTGCCTTATATATCCCTATATTTGCATGTAGAATTAGCCAAATGCACATTGATGTTAGTGTGGCCTCCTATGGCTTTATCCATGTGTATTTGACTCCATATAAAGGTCTCTAGCATTGTCCAAGCGTTCATATGCACTATATTTAATGTTCTAAACAGCCCACCACCTGATATATTGAGCCATATTTGTAATATTAGTCATATCTATATGCAGGCCTTAAAATACACTATTCTGCAATTTACCATACCATAGTAACATTATTTATGCTTCATAAATGGGAGGAAACAAATATATTAACTCTAGTTCCACAATGCAAAAAACCCCAAGTGATTTGGACAAGTGTAGCCATCTGTAGGTCCAAAATGGTGTGCAACCATCATAGTTGATGCTAGATGTTTCAAGAATACACACCATCAAAACTCCTTCTGACCGCTTTTTTGAGGCTCTACCCTTCCACAATCATCCAAATCACTTCAAACCTTTTGTGAACATTACATATCATGTCTCTTCATCTGTCTGTGTGTTCTGATTAAATTACTTTCCTTCTGATCCTCTGTAATAAGCTTATCAGTGGAAATTTGAACGATTTTAAGAACTGCTCAGAATTCTTTGGGGGTGGGCTACTTTTAAAGGCAGAATTCAAGCGTCCTCAGAACAGTTTGGAGCATGTTGAAGCGGTCAATATTCATGAACATATTCGCAAATTACTGTTCTGCATACCCTAAGGTAGTATTTAGGGTTTTCTATTCTGTTGCTTGAACTTTTGAAGCGGTTGAGTGTCAAGTTCAATGCTCTTACATGTTATAAGTAATATTCAAAAGTTTTTTCAGCAGTAGAGGGACCACAACAATGTATTATTAGGTATATATGGTGCAAATATGGTATTTTGATATGTAATTGGTGAATAGAATGAGTGGAACCTCTTCAATTTGCATATAAGCGGAGATATAGACACATATATAGTATGTGTAGAGGTGCACCAAATTTCAGGGTGGTAGCTGCAGGGGATGTGGAGGAATGAGGCCAAAAAAGCGGAGGGGGGAGGAGGAGAAGGAGGATCAAAGAGTGTTCCCACGCTCTAGTACCCAAAATGCGAAATGCAATTGCTCCCTCCACAAGCACAACATTTATAATCTGTCTTCAGATCCTGAAAGTAGACATTTGTAGCTTTCTGGTGATATATATATGTATAATAAAAAATAGCTAAAAAGCGGTGCAATTAATGCTGCAATATTTGGGCAGGAGGATTAATTAATTGATGGGGTGTCATTAGTGCCTGGAAGCAGATCAGTGATGCCAATATCCCAAAAAAGCGAAGTTAATTAATGAGGATTGATGAGATTAAATGGGATCAATGACATCACACTAATATTCCTGATCAGGACGAAGATTTGATTTGTAAATAGGGGCTCATTTAATCAATGCACAATAACCAGAGCAGATCTGCTGCTTCTGTGGCCACATTTGGCAGATCGGACCACATGAATAAATATATATAGTGTATACCTTTCTAATGATGTATATGTCCACCCAAATAGTGCCAAAAGCGAAGCAATATTGAGGAAATAATTCTAGCAGGGGAATAGGGGCTGAAAAAGCGAACCTGATCTGCTGGGTTGCTGGTACAATTTGGCAGATCAGATGGTAGCACCTTATAGAGGCTGTTAATAGCTTTCTAACAATATATAGATCACCCAAAATAGTGCCCAGAGCAGTGCAATATTGAGCAGGATACTGTTTGGGCCAAAGATAGGGGCTTTTCAAGTGACCCATGTAAAAAAACATTTTTTAAGGATCGATGGGGATCATATGTGGGAGGCTGCGTTCAAAATTTCAGCCCAATCGGAGCAGAATTGAGTGTGCTATTCATGATTTATATTATTTTTTCGATTTATTTTGATTTATCGCTGGCTCTGAGAGTGTATTTCCTTAATTGCTCGCCAACCACTGATCCCCCCACCCCCAAAATACCCATTCTGGATTCCTGATTTTTTTCTCTACAAAATCATTATAAGCACATTTGAATCAAATCATTTCCTACTGGTACCAATTGATTTCGCATGGCTCATTATCAATGATGCAAACATGCATTTGTGATTTGTATGATTGATTTTATATGATTTCGCATCACCAATAATAGTATTTTATGATTTTGTTCTGTTATTCAATTATGATTTGGCTAATGATTTGGTTTATTATGATTTGATTTCACATCACCAATAATAGTATTTATGATTTTGTAGAAATGATTTCGCCTCACCAATAATAGTATTTTATGATTTTGTTCTGTCATTCAATTATGATTTGGCATCTGGGTAAATATATGATTTGGCTACTGATTTGATTTCTAGAATGATATATGATTTCACTAATGATTTTGATCCTATGATTTTGATTAATGATTTGATTTCTGGATTAATGTATGATTTGGTCTCTGTTTATGATTTGATGTGCGCACCACAGTAATACTATATGAGTTATGATTTTCGACCTCTGGCAATGTACATTGATGAGCTCTGGCATTGCCAGGCCCAATGATTGGGGCTTGTCAATAACTAGTGGGGATTTGCGCAGTGCCTTTACGATCTCCTTGTCAGTTTCTCGGTCATGAAGTGCAGTGGGATGGAAACGAAAAAGTCTGTATACGTCAATACTCTCTATAGGGAGCGCGAATTTGTCCAAGTCCTTCACGGGTATTCGTTGGGAGGGTGGCGAGCAGCTGTTGATGTAGACTTTTAAAGTGTGTCCAAAGTCAGGGGCGCAGTGAAGATCCGCAACGGTTGAGATACTTGAGGAGGGATAGGCGGGATGTTTCGAGACGGAGATTCTGGATTTTAAGAGGTCTTTGTCGTTTCCAGGTTGAATCACGTCATCCGAGTCTCGAGCTTCTGCGCCATCCTTATCTTCTGGGGATTGGAACGCCACGCTGGCCGAATTTAGGAGGTTCATTGCAACGTCGAGACTAGTAGGACGCTCCGAGTCAGGATGAGGCTGACCACCGACAGTTTGACCAGTTTGTTCTTTTGATTCCTGAGCCTGTATCGCTGCCAGATATGCAACTACTTCCTGCCGTGTGAGATACTGAATCATCTGTGGGAAAGCGTTTCGTTTATTGCTGGCCCTCCAGCCGTTTTTGGCGTAGTCGATATGTAAACACTCAAACATTTCGGTATTGTAGTTGTCGGTGGTGCCAAACGTTTTGATAGATTCGACGTAATGGAGGAGAGAATGAAATTTCGGAATATTGAAATGTTCTCGACAGCCCAACCTGATAAAGTAGTCTTTATTATCGTGGAATTTTTGTAGAGCGTCCTCCATATATTGAAGAGTATCTTTGTTGTGAGATTCGTATTGCGCAAGTTGGATGAAGTCGAGTAAACCGGTAATTGCTGCGAGCCCATCCCGGGGAATGATGCTGACGAGACAGCCCAGAAGAACTTTGGCCATATTCTTCCTTTCGGTCCCTGTAATCTGAGATAGGATCGAGAAGCCGCTTTTGAAGTGACAGACACCAAAGGATGGGGGAAGCATAGCGATCCGCTGGTCTAGCACGGTAGGCGAGATCTTCAAACACCAAGAAATAAGATGCTTGAAAACACCTTGATACAGTTGATGGAGAATGTCAGGCGTGATGGCTCGGTGAATCTCGCATAGGGGGAGGTCTTTCCAAAACGGAGTTTCAACCTGGGCCGATACGTCTTTCTCCATACAATTCTGATGAAAAAAGGCGCTTCTATTACGAATGGGGAGTTTCTCTGATTGTCTTTTCGCCTTGTCGATGACGCCCAATGTGAACTCGTTGGTCCGCGGGTTCGCACATTCAGATTCACCAAGCTCTTGAGCTGGAGCACGGCACTTCGGACACGTTCCATATTTGGCGCATGAGATGAGACATTGTTCTGGATAGTCGGCTATGTAGCACGACACAATTGGGAAAACCTCACGGATAGCGCCATCGCTGCTTGTTCTCTCCACACCACGCGTCCCCGCTTTGACGAGAGGCTTCAAGATTAGTCGCATGGCTTGGTGAAAAATCCTTTGAGTTCGGTCCCGTTGTTGTTGTTCTGTTAAACCTTTGGGGGGGACTTTGTCGACAGAGAGATAGGCGATGAGGATGCAAGAATGCGAGGACGGTTTTCTCCTGGTAGCTTTGGGAATATTCCCAATGGTGAGATAGACTGGATAAGCAGATATGCCGCCGACGAATTGGGTGAGCTGCGTTTTGTCTGTGGCGAGAATGACCGGACAAGCAGTTCCACCAGGACTGGCCCTGTCGATAAACGTCTAAAAGATGATGAGAAACGGACAAAGCAGCAATGTGATATCTCACCTGAAGAGCATGCCACCATTGGCCGGTCCACATTTCGTCATATATGCGATTCGTTTTTGTTTTGTCCGTAAAAACTTTGAAAGGAGCAAATTTCATCTGCGGAGAGAGGATGGGATCCCGCCAAAGGGCTTTGATAGCCTCCACAGGGTCACGGTGATAGATGGTGAAGGTATCCTTGGGGCAATCGTCAAAACTTAGTATCTTTGTCATCCACGGACCAGCTTTCGGCGCCACACCCTCAAAAATGTTGTTGAGAGCCCGGAAGTTATGAAAAGACAATCCCAGTCGCTCTACGATCTAGATATATGAAATGATTAATTATGCAGACGTTATGGTGTCAGGACGTACAGTAGGCACAGCAAGAAGCCTATCCAAACTGTTTTGACCTGTGTCCGAGGTGATTGCCCAATGAGCGACTTGCCAATCTATTGATGAATTGAATGGGTAAAATGGAGAGTCAGAAGACGCCGGAGTCGTTGGAGGAGATTGTTTCAACCTCCCCTTATTGGAAGCAGGAGAGCCGGGCTCGTAATGGAGTCGTGGGGGTTTGATGTTTTTCCGAATGGCTCCTGCACTTGGATGTTCGACTCTCTCGCGTGTATCCTCCTCGTCGTCTAAGATCAGGTGTGGTTCGAGTTGTACTTTCCGAAGCAGGCGATTTGCCGCTGTCTGTGGACCTGGTCCTTGCTCTCCCACCTGGATTGGCTGAGAAGCAGGCTCCATGGTCCCGCCTACATCATCTCCATCAGGAAGAGGTAGAACGGGTTGAGTGAAGTCACCATGATCCACATATGCCATATGAACGTCTATATCTTCCTCGCTGTCATACCCGGCCTCACTACGGTCACTATCTTCACGGTCAGACCCGTCAAAATCGATATCCAGTCCGTCTTCCTCATCGGACGTATCACCAGAAGACACATGATCATCAGCGACAGCTTCAGCTAACGCCTCCCGAAAAAGCTCGGAACACACTTCAGAACTTTTGAGGTGGTGGTTCAAAGACTGTCCTTTCCTGAAGGTCTTTGAGCATCCAAAGGGGCACGATGTGAGAGGATGTTGAGAGGTACGAGGCTGAGGAGGATCACGGCGCCTTTGGCTGGCACGAATACGAGTCATGGTGAGAAATAGACTGAGTGAAGATGGGGAACATCAGATAATCCTTCCTTTATGTTCTTGGGAAGACCCTGTGGAAAACCGAACTTGTGGATAAAGAACAATTTTGGAGCGCCACCAAAATACATGCATCAGGACAGAAGTACAGATATCAAACACAGGTTTCGTACAAGCGGCGTGAGTAAGCGAGAACGTTGTACATTGTTAGAAAATCATCGGCGTGGAACACTGGAGAAGGTGATCATGAGCCTCTGAACTGAAATAACATGAGGCAATGTACTTTATTGATAGGCATGGGCTGTTAGTTGAGATGGGCATATTTATGCCGTACCCTCGTCCTCGACTATGGCGAAATGGGGTCAGAAATGTAACGCAGGACAGTTAGCAAGCATCTCACTTTACCAGCATGCTGCCCATCTAGTCGTTCAACAGCGTTATGTCGCGAGGTATTCATGAATGAGTTTAATTGTCGTTGAATTATAGCTGAACAGATTGACGAAGAGCGCAGATGGAGATTTAATCCCCTCGAGGTTTTGAAAGACTTTCCGCAAAGAGCAGGACAATGGTGAAACATGAGCGCTGAGCTTCAAGCCGATCAATGATGATAGTAGAGATTGAGAGTTGAACGTTGAGTGATGAATTAGATTGGAGTGACCCGAACCAGGTGTGAAATTTTCGGCAAGCGACCTCGTGATGACTTCAACATCATTATGATAACGTCGAAATAGGTACATTACTCATTCTATGTCAACGACTACTATGTCCATTATTATTGTCCTCCAAATCCGAGTCAGCCTCTGTCTCTATAAGACCAAGAATGTGCCCGATTTCCCAATACTTTGCGGTGATATCCTTGATGCGTCGAGTTAACATGGCATTGGTGGCCTCAGACTGAGTGAGCTGCATCTGCAGACTCTGATTCAATTCCCTCAGCCCCTCGCATTGTTTTCGATAAAATTCCGATTTCCGCGGTTGAGAGTCTGCGGCCGGTTTTTTTCTCTTCGTCATAACCCAACCTGACGCTGTGAAAGGGTCCTCATTCCGACGGATAGCGGCTCCGAGTCCTTGGTTAGTACAGATTTGGCGGTGCCCAGGTTCTGCAGTGGTGAGTGTTTCCTTCACAATACTCTCGTGGGGGCGAAGTCCCATGGCAGGTGATTGCGCTGCAGGCTGTGTTGCAAAATCTGGTGCTTGATGGGCTGTTGTCACGGTATCAGTAGCCGCTGTGGAACTCAGGAAGGAGAGGTGGGCTTCATCGTTTACAAGACAACTCGGATCGCTGCCACTGTGGTACGATGGCACTTAGCTGAGGTTGGGTTAGCAGAGAACAACACGCACCGCATAATGCCACTTTCTTCGTCACCCTCATGGTCGCTGGAAGAGTGGAAGCCTTTGAAATGATAACCAGGGGATGAGGAGGTGGATACATCATGACAGTAGCCCATTTTTCCAAAACCTGAGGGTTTGGACATGATGTGTCGAGACCGTAGAGTCACTCCGAGTCTGGACTGGTATTATTGGTTTTAGAAAACGACAGGGAAGTTGTTCTGAACTGCAACTCGAGGTACCATTTTACTAATGTGTCTCTTTGACCCTTGGAGCGATTAAATAAAGTACATAATAATGCAGGCATCTCCGAAGAACGTTGCCAGATGATATGACTTATGCGACTGCAAGGTGTTGTTCATCAACTCAAATTACAAGTACAACAGTGACGAACACGTTTTTCAAGTTAGCTTGAAGTTGTTTAAATTTATAGTAGTGTTAATCTGTGATGGCCAAGTCTGATTCACCCTAACACTGAGTGTGCTTGTGATGCCTTTTGCCCTGTTAGGGCATTAGTAATACTACTAAATACGGGAATAAGCGAAAAACGTGCGCACGCACTCAACGCATGCCTCTTTGAAACGGACGGATAGCGTGGGAACCATGGAAAGACTCTATAAAGACTCCTATAACCCCATGGAGGCTTTATATATTTTGAGAGTCTTTTAAGGATCTATACAAAGTCTTGTCAAGGTCCTATAGAAACTTTTGAACTTCGAAAAGATGCCAAAGTCTCCTGGAGCTACTAAAAAGACAAAAAAGCTCCCGGAGACTTTGTAAAGACTCTATCTGCCAAGGGCATTTTCCTGATGTAGCTTGAAGTTAGAACGAATTCAACAAGTAAATAAACCGCAAATACACTCACGTGGTCATCTAAATTCGCACAATTAACATTGGGGTCAGACAAGCCCAACCAAAGCAAGAGTAACGTTGCAGGACATTTCGTTGGAATATGGTGTCAAATGGTTCTTATTTGCCTTGAAGTAACATATCGTCTGATTTCGCAGCCCTTGTCTAATTTCTCATGTTCCGAGGCCTGAGCTCTAAGTAGTAGGTCCCTCTCCATACTGGCTGACAACGCGACTGTTCTTGTTGAGTTTATGGTTCTTGTGCAGCAGAGTTCTTCTGTAAGTTCCTGGACGGCTTTCTCTTCTGCCTCCATGGCTGTGCAAGAAAATGAATTCAATCGTTAGTTTAATTGAAAAACCAAAGGTTTTGAACGACTTACAACATTGCCTTGAGATATCCGCGATGCCAACTCCTCCCCGTCGTCTCTATCATCATCATCAGCACAACCAGCCCACCCAAAACGACCAAACTAACCTTTCGGTTTCTCCAACCCCATAACATCCAACACCGTAGGCGCAACATCCCACAACACCCCCTCTTCCTCTTCTCCCCCACCACGAGGACGCAACCGTTTTTCATAGCCACGTCGTAGACTTTGCCAACTGCTAAATCAGTTCGGTGATGGCTTGAACGGCGGCGTTGTAGTTTCCAGCGTGGCCAGCCTAAGAAGAGAATAGGGATAAGAACACGAACAAAAGGGCAAGCGTTATGGAAGAACTATGAAGTTGACAAACGAAGGGTGAGTGGAAGTACGGCTGAGAGACGAGTGACGAAAACGGTGTAATAATTGTCGACTTCTCGCGTGTGGACCTTCCACATCCCTGCTCCCTCAACACGATCACGTCCAAACTAACACCGCCACGAAAATGAAACCCTCTCAAAACATCAACTCACCATATCAGGCAGCGCAAAATTACAACCTTTGGCGACAGAACCACAAATTGCTCTTCGTTCTTGAATTGCTTCTCGACGCCTCCATTGAGAAGAATGCGTCATGGGCATATTTCTCGGTTTCTAGAGTAATGAAAACAATGAGAACGGTGAGATGGAAAATGAGGAGGAACAGGCGTGGATATGGTGACAGATGGTCTCAAGGGTGACCGTCTGTCTATGACCATAGACTCACCTGCGACATGCACCTGCTTCAAACCCTGCTTGGACCGTCACTCCAAGAGAACGTTTGTCATTGGCTGAGGTGGAAATGCGACTGCGAATGTAAATTCGGTTTTATATGGCGCCGTGGTAGTGATTCCCTGAGCAAGCGTTACAAACGATACCAAGGACGAAGAGAATGCGCTTACCAGGTGTTGCGGAAGTTTGAAACCTTCAAATTCTGAAGGATGTTCAACATCGCCCAAGATGGAGACGATTTCGCACATGCGGTCTGAGCAATAGTTGAAGAAGAAGGGGGTGTCATCATCTAATAAGAAATGAGAGCGTCTCGGTGAGTAACGAGACAAGGTAACGACAGAACCGCAAGTGGACCAACCTTTAATCCTCCCCTCTTCGCCGTCAACAATGATAAGCTTCAAGAACTCATCCGTCGTATCCTTCTCATCATCGACCACACCCTTCTCCGCATCCACCTTCTCGCCAACCCCATTCACTAACCCATCCACGGCAATCTTAATCCTCTCCCACCTCTCATCGCGGTCCATCGCATAATAACGACCCAATATATCTGCGATCTCGCCATACTGGAGTTTGTGAACAAAACTCCAAATGAACGTGAAGTCGAAGAAGACCCAGGTTGGCTTCTAAGTGGGTGCCGGCAAGGGGCGAAAACGAGGCTGGAATTGGGCGTCACTGTGAAACAACACCGTAAGTACCATGTTCGTCATGCTCACTTCTCATAAACAGCTTACCTTGTTTAAAACCACAACTTCAGAACCAACGGAGAGCAATAAGAACACAAAGAACAGAAGACGGCGACGAAGAGAACGCCAACGACCACGGGGAGGATACAGAGCGGATAGAGGCATGACGGTAGGAAGCAAGTGGGAAAGGTGGGAAGATTCAACAACACGACGTTGATGTTGTTCAACGAAGGGCATTCTCGCTCGGGACTCGGTATTCAATCGAAACCGAATTCCGAGCGACAGAGCTCGACCGCAAGCAACATCAACTTCATTATGATGTCACGCACACACTTTCCCTCTTGCTTCCTTACCACCATCTTCAATTCTTCGTTGCTGTCGTCTCCTCTTGTGAGCTCATTGTAGGGAGAGTTTAGGTTTCGATAAACCTGGTAAGTATCCCGCCATTTTCACGCGTCTTTATACTGACTAAAGCCGTCTCATACGTCTAGTTTTCCTGTCGCCGCCACCCTCACATCGTCGTCACTGACACTGTTACCACCACCACCACCACCATCACCGCCACGTCTTCATCCTCACCTATGCCCGTGTGTTTGCTCGCGCCAGCAGAGTGAATATCTATGGTAAGTCTTGTCTTCCTTTGCTCGTGATTCATTGCTGAGTACGCCATCTAGGCGAGTAACCTGTTTGTTGATCTGGAGGCCTTCGTGGACGAAGATGATATTGAAGAGAGCGACCACGAGAACGAGAGGCTTGAAGGTCAGTTCTTTCATACTTTCGTGTCTAAAAATAAATAGCAAATCACCCAAAAATAGATTTTATCGACGACTACACCCTTGACATTGAAGAGACGCGGTCTTCAGCATACCGCAAACCCGACATCGACGAGCATCAAGACGACGAAGAGGAGGATGTGGATGGGCGTGGAAGTGCGGACTCGGATACCCTTGCACGTTGGGATGCAACGCAGGATGCTGTGGCACACTGGGAGGAGGCACATGGGCATGTTCTGCCACGCATTCAAGAACTGCTGGGCGTTGGTCCCCTGTGGAGAGTGGGATTCAAAGTGCGTTTCAATTTCTAATATATATCATCACAATTAACGGTATTGTTTATACAGGCAGGCACCGAGAATGAAGCAGCTACCACTGCACAACGCCAGTTTCGCAAATTCCACATTGCCATCCACTCTGTCATTGCTCCTCCATTTTCGCGTGGTTGGATTTATTTCCAAGCCGAATGGAGCGATAACATTTCCCATATCCTCCTTTCCATCCCTGGTGCACTCAAAACTCGGAATGGCTTGCGACGCTATGCAATGACGACCCACAAATGGGAGCAAATCATGAGTGCACCATCTCCCTTGGCTGTCAACAAGGGAGACTGGGTTCAACTCACTGCTGGTCCCTATAAAGGTGACCCCGCTATCGTGAACTGGGCAAACCCAGAAGATGGGTCCCTAACCGTCCTTGTCATCCCCCGCATCGACCTCAACAAGACAACCTTGAAGAACGCGAAACGTAAACGTGCAAGTGCCCCCCCTCCCCTGTTGTTCGACCCAGATCTCTTCGAGAGGAAGACGGGCCGTGAGGCACGCAGAGATGAGAACGGTCACCATGTTGTTGGTATCTTTCAATTCGAATCCGGACTCCTTCGCCATGACGTCCCCCACCACACGATCCAAGTGGACCCGGTATCATTGCCTCTGAGCATGTTTCTCATGTTTAGGCGTAGTGGTCATCACCTGGCCTTCTCCCATATGCATCCTAAACCAAACGAGTGGTGTATCAACAAGGACGATCGGGTGAGGGTAACATCTGAGCCTGCGACGCGGGGAACAGTGGCAGCAGTGAGCACTAGGCATTTGGAGGTGCTGGGTGACGAAGGCGTTGGACTTGTATGCGTGTTGTGGGGGGACGTTTTGAAGGATTTCGTGGAGAATGACTTTGTTGAAGTGGTCGCAGGCCCTTGTGCTGGTCGAAGTGGGTGGGTTTTGACAATCGTTGAAGTAGAAGCTACAGTACTCGACGAGAGCACAGTTTTGCAAGATACTTCTGAGGTTTTTATTTTCATGTTCTTTTACAGATTTCGACTTGTCTGACTTTCTACGTAGGAGATGCAAGTTCACCTCAACTGTCTGAAAAGCACTGTCCCCAACATGGAACGCACAAGAGGTCTGCATGTTGAGCATCTCGGACGTACTTCCAATCGTCATCCATGGTTAAACACTGGGGTCATCATCGCTAAACCCGGTAGCCCCTGGAGAACAAAGTCAGGATGTATTCGGGATGTGATTAGGACGCAAATGACTTCCCGCCTTTTTGTGCGCCTTGAGACATTTGACCCAGCACACCCATTTAGAGATGTTTGGGTCGAGTCAAACGATGTTGTCGAGAAAACGTGAGTATAAACATTTATTTCTACAACTTTTTATTGACCTGAACCACAGCACAGGACTTATGTTGCAAGAATACTTTTCACGCACGCCCCAGCCTATTCCAGTACCAAACTCAATGACCGCAGATGCAAAAGATAGCACAAACGGAAATGTAACTCCAACTTGGGAGTCTGATAACACAGCTACCCCTCTTTGGCCATCCCTGCCCTCACCGTCACCTTCCTTGCATGCTGCTGCCCCTCCTACACCGTCACACCCCCTTCTCGATCGTCGTCTCTTGAACGCCCCACTGAGGGCGACCCTCAATGGCAGAACATTCAATGGAGCCCAGGTTTCCATTTTGCTCAAAGAGATTTCAGGTTCTCTTGTGTTATATTATGTGTCGCGAAACAAACATACCCCCATCGACCCATCGTGGGTGACCCTTCGGCATCCTAACCCTCAGCGTGATAATGGTCTCCTTGTTGTTGTTACAGGGGAGCATTGTGGAACCTTTGTGCGCCGAATTAGGCATGTAAACCGTAGAGGTGTTGGGATGATTATTTTGGTTGCTGCGATGCAACGTGTGGCAGGACAATGTGATAGAATAGCTGGGGAGTTAGAGTTCAAGGAAAGCAAGTTGTGTGTCTCAGAGGAATCATCTGAGGACAAGGAGTTGAATACCACCCTAATGACAGATATTCGGAAGAGGGCACAAAAGGAATTTTAATTTTCTACTTTTATTACCATATTTTGCTATTATACAGTTTCACCGCTCATTGTTGCTATATTTGGACATGCTTGCCTCATGCTATGTAAATGCACTTGGTAGCAGTCAAGGATGGAGCATGGAAAATGCAGCTGTGGTGGTGGTTGAGTTTGCGGCAAACGTAACTAAGCTCCCGCCCGATTCCATAATTGGTCATTTGGTGCAACGGATGGCGCTTTTACATTTTCTGGACAAATATCTAGCCTTTCTATTTAGCTGTAGGCTGCAATTTCTAGCTTTCTTTCTTACTTCCATCCCAACCCACACCCCAAGATCATGTCTTCGTCTGATGGCAGCCACTCAGATAGCGAAAATACCCTTGCCCTCACCAGCACCAGGGCAAGGCGAGCTGCCTTGATCCATATCCTAGAGAGAGTTGGTGTTTCTGATTACAATGGCCAGTGAGTGTGTTTGCTCTATGTGTATGCTCTTTGCATTACTCACCATATTGCAAGGTATGGCAAGCTAGCTGATGAGTTGATTGCCAAATTCAAATGGGTTGCACGCTCAGTCTCACTCTTCATTGATGTGGTTCGTGTTATCATTGCCAATGTTGAGCGTGACGAAGACCCGTAAGTCCCTTTTATATCCCCATCATGCTCATTAGACTCAATGAAATTCAATAGCGGTACATTGCTTGAGAAGAAGCAGTATGAGAAGATAGTGGCTCTGCATCCTGCTCTACCGCAAATCTTTCTGTACGCCTCAACATGCCTCGACATTGCAGATACTCTTTCGAAAATTGTACGTATATATATGATATCCGACCACTATATATTCATTTACTGATTGCGCTCAAGATCGAGTTTCATGTCAACGAGGCAAAGAATAGTGATACAAACACCCTCCGCTATCTCATCCCAGCTATCCTCCCTCTGGATTCAAGGCGCGATGTTGTTCACCCTCCCATTACAGGAACTGGTAAAGATGATCGTGGCTTCAACCACCCTGTGACCGCTGCTGCCCTTACCCCTCTCAAGCTTCGTCATGAGTTTGATGAAGATAAACGGTACGTTCTATACAGTTGAATATACTTATGCTCCTCACATTTCTTCAGAGCGTTTCAGGACAAAGTCAATGGAGGCGAAATCAAGATCACCCATAAGCTCTTTCCCTCTGTCATGTACCCAGATGGAACCATCTATGACAGGGGTTTCATTGAGGATGATCTTTTTCGCTGCCATGTTTTCATTCAGGTAAGCATTTCAATGTATTTTTTTTCTTCATCACTTCATTCCATGGTCTCATTAAATTTTCACTATTTCCATAGGCCATGAGAGCCATTTATCATGGAAAAAGCTCTGCGCTTAGCGGAGTACGGACAGGGTCAAAGTCTTCTCAAGCTGAAATGCATGGAATGGAACGCCCAATACCTGAAGCAGTGGGTTATACTGGAGTCCATGTAGGTTCACCCACATTGGTTGCATGCGCTGGTCTGATTCTCCTATATAGCTTGTTTTCGCACTTGATAATATTGACAATTGGGCCCGTTCGCATAATTCATCATTCGACTATGTCTCATTTTATCGTCGGATTGTTACGATGTTTACAGATCCTGAAGATGATTGGTCAAGGGATACGCTTGACTTCCTGCAACAGTGTGTATTTTTTTAATCTTTTCGTTTTTCTATTAATAATATGAATAGACAGATGCCAGTGCTTTGTCAAAAGCAATGCAAGCGAAAGCGTTATTCCAGAGACAGCAGCCCTGGTGAGGAAGGGAATGAATCAGATGACGAGTTGCGGTTGTCTTTGAAGAGGCGGCAGACAGTTAGGCAACGGCAAGAGGTATGTGTGGCGTCTAACGCATTGATTTATTTTGCTAACAGTAATAAACAGCAATCCTCTAGACATGAAGTTGCACCCCCCGCCTTGCCACCTCACCACAGCCTAACTCTAAACTCGTCCCCTCGCCACCCTCAGGCCACCCAATCTATATCATCTTCCACTGTTCCAGTAACTCCGTTGTCCAACATCACCAATCAACCTAACGGTCAATCTTCAACCCAAGCGTCCCAAGCCCCTGCTTCAAACAACCAAGCATCCTGACCACAAAGGAAGTAGCGGACCACCCCAAGACTGCTACGCCTTAAATGACTTGCCAATTACGCCCATTATACTCTCCTTGTTTATATACTCAATCCCTTATCACTTGTGTGCTATTGGAATATCTTCACGATCTGTATTTGCGTCCTACCATTTGTATTTTGCGGTATCATGAGCTTTTCCCAATTCAATGTACTTGCTTTGCTAAGCAGTTCTGATCTACATCTGGGTTGTCCTGGTCTGCAGTACCGCATCGCATTTGAAATCGCCAGGGTATATAATACTACCTCTCGTTACCTGGTGGAGCAAGACATTGAGGCCCTTACTTTAGCTTTTACATCAACATGGTCATGTACAAATCTCATTAGACTGGCGTCAATGTCTGTTTTTGTATTGTCTTATGCTACTACCTGAACTTAATAGTGGACACTGCGAGCTGCTATGCCATATACAACATCTACTAGACCAATAGTAATGCAAGTATCAATATCACCTTTTTTTAATTTATAAGTTTCCTCACACAGTTTTCTAAAGCATACATGACACTGCATGAACTTTGCCACTGTACCTGACTTTTCAAGTGAAGGCGAGTATTGGCACCATATATTAACAAGACAGCTTATATAGAGGGGTCACCATACAGTACCTTGCAGCCTATGTAAGCATCACACAGTTTTATAAAGTATACACGATGCTGCATGAATTCTGCCACTATACTTGACTTTTCAAGTGAAGGCGAGTATTGGTGTCATATGTTAACAAAACAGTTTATATAGAGGTGGGCACCATACAGTACCTTGCAGTCTATGTAAGCATAACACGGATTTCTCAGGCATACACGATATTGCATGTATTTCACCCTCATATTTGACTATTTACTTACAGACAGCTGTATAAGCGAAGGCAAATCTTGGCACCATATGTTAACAAAACGACTTACATAGAGGGGGCCACCATACAGCACCTTGTGGTCTATATAATTACGACTATCATTTTACACTGGCAATTATGGGGTATATATTGGTTCAACTAATTTAGTGATGCAGAATCAGATCCTCTCGGATGTGCTCAGATTTTGTCGGTTTTCATCAGCGAAGCTTAAGGAAAACTACAGTCCTTTTCCTCAGATGTGCTCATTTGAGTGGAAAAATTACGGAGCACAAATGTGTATATCTGAGGAATTTCTTTGATCAGATACGCTCAGCTCTCCCCAGTGCGGCTCGGATGTACTCAGATGCGAGTTTCACTGGGGTTGAAACGGCGTTGGGGGCCGGTTTCCATGGTTCAACACCGGGGCGTCAACCGGCGTTGAGGGCCCTGTTGTAAGGACCCAAGGGTTTGCTGTAAGTTGTAACGTGTTCCAACGGCCTCGGTCCGTTGAAGGGCGTAAGGCGCTGTTGTAACGCATTGTAACGCGTGACAACGCCTGAACCCTAATTTGCAACAATTTTATATTTCGACTGCTCTTCATTGTTCTTTCCTTCCTATTCACATCAACGTGTTGTCTTCACCGCCATGCCTCCGAGTAGCGTCGCCGTCCAATCAGCCGCGCGCTGACGATTTCACAAGTGATGCGCACCAGGCTCGTCGCTTTATCGTGTGCATAGTAGCGTTGGACAATACCTGCGCCTCCAATCCTGTATCCCTCTTCTCCCCCCTTTACCTTACCCTTGTGTTCCTCATTATTCTTTCGCTTGCTAGTTTCATCTCTCACTGTTTCGTGACTCATTCCGTGTGTTTGGTCATTTCCTTCTCTCAAAATGTACCTGGTTTACAGAATATACGAGTATTTTTCTGTCCCCCACATTTCGCATTTCATGTCCGTGTGCTCACCTCAAATCGCCTCCCTCGTTCGTACGTCGTTTTTCGACTACCTCTCACCTCACCTCACCTCTCCTCCACTCTCCGTCTCACCCAAGTCCCTCTTGCTGACCCCTCTCTCTCAACTACGTGTAGTCACCTTCTCCTTTCCACCTCCTCTCCTCTCCCATAGTTAACCCGTAGCCCTACCCTAGTAGCCAAGCACATTTTCGTGTATTTAAGCCCCACGCCTCCCAACTCAATACATGAGATCTCTAGCCCTCGTTAACGTCCGTGAAAGATTCCTATCGCCGTATTTTCGTAGACATGCGCTCATAGTTCGTTATCGTCGCGTCAATCGTTCAGTTCGTAACCGTCCCAAACCCAACCACAGGCGTCAGAAGTTAGAACTGCCGCAATCGCTCATTTCGCTTATCACATGCACACACTCACTCCCATCACTCCCTTCACCCACGCATTATCATTTCATTATTTACCCGTTACACTACCCTTTCCCTGAGCAGCCCGACAACGTCTAGATATTTCAAAGACAGGCAAATAGAATAAAGACGTGGATAAAAGAATGGTTCCGCCCAGAGTCATGACGACGAATTGTTGGGATGAAATTGCACCGAATTTATACCACCGTCAAGCTTCTAACCTCGCCGAAATTCTTTGATTTTTTCACCGTGGCAGTTGTTCCATGCGAGACGCTCACAAAAAAGGAGTGGACAGGGACGGGAGTACGGACTTCATTTATCGCACCCTCGCCAGGTTTATTCTACAACCCGATGGCGTTTGTTTAAACAAATTTCAACAATACGAAGAAAATTCATTTAATCAGTTTTTAATTAAACAGCACAAAAACGGCTCATGAAACACACACATCTCAGGGACCCAGAAATGTTTAAACAACTGGTATATCTCGTCATTCTGTTTAAATGATTATTTAACTAATGTGGCAATTAAATACAAAGTGTGATTATTTACTAATTAAGCACCAGTAGAGTGTATCATTTAAACATCAATAACTACGTGAATACGAGGGATCACCCTAGGAGCAATATATTCGGAAGGCGAGGGGAGGGTGTCTGAGCTGGATGTAACATGGAATGATGACAGGTGTGGGAGGTGGATCAGTGATGCGGTGATGTAGCAGGGATGAGCATGGAGATAAAGACCTGAAAAGCGGTTAATATACGTCAATTTTCATGGTGTGAGGTTGGGTTAGACATACCTATGGTGTGAAGGGGACGTGTGCACAGGTATATGGGAAACTGCTCAAAGGGTCAGTCAGTTCAGGAGTGTCGACATGGGGGAAACTGAATACCTTGCTATTCGGCACCTTCGTATGATGACGTTGCTGAAAAGGGTTAGCAACTGATGTTGATGAGAGCTCGAACAGAAGCGCTCGACTTACGTTGAGCGTTTGAAGACACCATTCAAGATAAGGTGAGTAAGGGTGAGGACATGGTGGACGAGAGGGAAAATGGAATTCGATTTTCGAACAAGTTCAGATGGCGGGCAAACAACACCAAATATTAAACAAAGAATTCCCGTGATCGTGTCGTTGCTGGCGGAGATTAAATTTTACTTTGAGCATTTGCCGTTTCGAAGTTCCAACTCTTGAACTTGCACTCATCCTTACCCTCCTCCCATCACCCTGACGCTCACCAGCCCAACGTGGCGGCTTGTTTTTGCGTCTTTTTTCATCTTTCGCTCCCCTTCCAATGTGTTGATACATGCAGCTTGCACCCATGGTAAGTCCCTCTGACACTCTGTGATGCCCACTCTCTAACCTCTCCTTCATACAGGCTCCCGGCCGAGAGGATTAATTCAGGTGTAGTACCACCTGTGTACCTGCGGGTTTTCCGCGCCAAACGAGCCCAAGAATGTCCAAAAAGGACAACTTTTGGTCAAGATATGACTGAAATATGAAGCCTTTCATATTTCAGGCATATCTTTCTCAATTCTCAGCCGTTTCGGGCGCTCTTGGGGTCGTTTTGAAGCTCACGGGAACGCCGACCCAGACCCGTACCTGCCCCCAGCCCGGCCCACGACCCTTTTGGGTCACCTGTAGCCTTGACATTCCCTATTCCGTAGTCATTTTAGCCTACAGCTCATTCTTCAATGTCCCTATCCATTCACCTTCCCAGTATAAAGTTCTAGTCCCATCCCTTTTATTCTCTCTATACCTCCTTTTGATATTTTACTTTTTTCTGTGATTTGTTTAAACACTTACTCTACTATTGATTAATCACGACCGTTTAAACATTGTCAGTGTCTTCGTTTAATTGTAATTAATTATTTAGATATTTAATTGTTTAATTGTGTTACTAATCTAGCCGTTTAAACAATTACATATTTAATTGTTTATTCGGTTATCATATCTGTTTAAATGGCTTCTGTTTAAACCCAGCACCAAGTAGCCAATACCATAGGCTAATAGATATATATTATTTAAATAATTGTTTAATTAATATTTGTTTAAAGGAAAATCCTTCGTATTGTTGGACTGTTTATAACCAAACGCCATCGTATTTTTGGTTTATTGGACTTCCATTGACAGTAGTTTTACACGAGATGCTCAATCGTCTTGAGATAGCACACTGCTTTGATTTGCGCGTCGTGTCAGATTCGATAGAAGGAAGAGACAAATTGGATTGCATATTGTGACGAACTGCAGAAATGCGGAACCGAATTGAAACGATGACATTGTCTATCAGAAGGGATAAAGCACAAGAAAACAGAGGTGACGAAAGCAACCAGCATGGGATATCGTCCAGGACTGAAAGAAAAAGTGAAACAGTGGAAAGGGATTGATGGAAGTAACAACAAAATGAAGACTGAGGAGAAAAGCTAAGGGAGAACGAGAGGAAGATGTTGTGACTCTTTCGCTCCATCCGTCTCAACTCTGCCTTGTAATAGGCTCTATGCCGCCCGGTTGTGCTAAATCAGGATGTCATGACGAACACCGTGAACACGACCGACTCAGGTCAGACTGTTGGACGTCATGGTGGTTTTCTAGTGAGAAATGGGAGTGGAGCGACTTGTGAAGGTGATATAGCACGGACAAGGCGAGATACGCCAGAGGGGTGATTAGTACGAGGGGCTGAGACTGGAGTTTTAGAAGGCGACATATGAATTGGGGGCATTATCGAACCATTGTCGTGGACGGAAGAGTGAGGAAATCCAGCGAAGGGGTTTGATGGTGTGTTAATGGATGGACTAAGGCGCTATTACCCCAGCTGAGTGGGACACGTTGGAGGTTGCTGGACATGTAACTTGAAAATAAAAATGCAATTGTTCGGCATAATTATACAAAGGTTGCTGCTATTCGGTTAGATTTCGGACCACAAGTGAGAGTGATAAGAAATGAATTTTACTCACAAGTATCTCTCCATCACCGCTACGACAGCCAACCCTCCCCCATACCACACTTTCCCCCCGTCGTCCCTCTCCTTCTGTGTTTCCTCCTCTGTATAAAGCACCATGCCATCCTCCTTCCTACCCCATACCCAACGCCAATTGTGTCCAGATGGGATACCATCTCAGTCGTGCACCGCCCCACCCGAAAATCCGACCACCGCCAACAACAACATTTTCTGGGTCATCAACGACGCCCAGAGCCATTGAACGCCCATGAAAAGTAGCGCGGGATGTTAAGGTAGGTGCTCCAGGAGGAGTGGGGTCCATTGCCTGAGCCTAGCCTGACTTATGAGTCAAAGTGCTGCAGGGCCAATGTCGCTTGATTGACGTGTCTCCCTATATCCTCATGCGACAACACCCTCCCCTTTCGCTTCATCCTCTGATCCAAATCTAGCACTTGACACCCACTAATCTCTGATCGTGCGTCAGACCTCCAGATGGAACAGCTCCGGTGAGTGGTTTTGGGTAGGGACGTTGAGCGTTGCATTAACCAAGTTGAAATGGTAGATTCCCCGCGTTTTTGGTTTCTGATGGTGAATACAGATGGAATGGCAGCGACGTGTGAGACCACAGAATGAACAAGATGAGACTGAGAGAGTGGGGACTCGGAGACAATGGAGAATTTCAGCAATGGGTTTGATGACGTGTCAGCCCATGGAGGATTGGAGGGATGTCGGCGTCCTGTAAAGGGGTTCTGTGTGATTTAGGTCGTAGCAAAAGCGAAGTATTAGAGCTTTAGTCGTCGTCGATGGCGTAACAGGGTGTGGAAAGGCTAAGACGATATTGAGGTTGGAACATAAGTTTATAAAGGGAGGCACTTCCGCATTGCATCTACGCTCCTCCGTGAGGATGTGCCACCCAATGAAACCCGATTTCCAGATACAAAAAATAACCCCTTCACCGCATCGTCCAAAATCCCCGCCCTAGGCACAGCCCTCCTTCCTCGCTTCTCCGATACATGCCCGCGCGGAACGACCGGATAAAGTGAGGGGTGGGTTGCATAAGCGCACAGTAAACGCGTCCGCGTCATTTCACTTGGTTGTCGGAATCTTGAACCGGCCAATGAGAACAAGACCATTCGCAGACGTAACGTTTCGCCATAGGATCGCCTGCCTCCGTCGTGTAGTAAGTTGAGGCTGAGTGACGGAAGGTAATGATGAACCAAGCGACGCGTCAGTTTGTAGAGATTTGGGGCGAGGTTTGTGAACTAAGGTGGGCGTCCGGTTGAGGGAATGTGTGTGGTTCGGAAAGAGTCGCGGTAAAACCATAGGATGACGTGTAATGGCTTTGGTCGTTGTTCACCACGGAACAGGGTGTCCAGGCTAATTTGACATCGCTTAGCATCCCTATCCAGCAAATAATTAAACGAATGTACCTTGATTCGATCGTTCATCTCCTAGTCTCCCATAATCCAGAGGAGATGCTAGTTTTGAAAACATGTTGGGTGGTGGTGCAGTACAGTAAAGCGAGACGGAGTGTTGGACATCGTAACTAGATTCTGACTCCAAATTTTATTAGTGAAATTAGTCGCAGACCCAGCAAAATAAACTCACCCCGAAAACGAGGTTCCAATCTAGGCCCCTCAACAGAAGTGCTCATGGACCTTTAGTCCGAGCGCAAGGCCTGCCCAAACCCAAATCCAACAACGGGCTACGTTGATAGAGGGTTGATTGGTAGCATAAATGGAGGAGACAGGCAGGCTTGTGATGTCTTCATCACTTGAAGACTTGAAGACGTGTTTAACACAGCTAATCGAACCGTAAAGAAAGAGGAGGATGACTGCATTGTTCTAAAATAATTACACTGAAAAATGAGGCTAGTCAGAATTGCAAAGAGCAAGAAATAGATAAAATACGCACATATGCCTACTAGTTTAAACGACTTTGAAGGTCCCGACAGCGCGATCAAGGCGGCGTAAACGCGCCAAAAAAAAAAGATTATCACTCCCAACCCAATTATATACCGCTGTAGGTACACTCTTCCTTCAATGTAGCTATGAATCTTCGGCGTGAAGAGAAAGAGTGGATGAAGAGAGCCGGGGAATGAGGTGAGTGAAGAAGGACGATGATGGTGGTTTGGGATCAACCCTGGTTTGATGGACGGCTCACCTCAGGCATCAATTCACACACCCATCGCTATTTTCCCGTCTGTTAAGTATCAACATTGTTTGAGTCGCAATGGGTACCAAATCTAAAGAGTTCATATCGATTCCTGCGCCTGTTGTTCGTCCGAATTGTAGAATATGCCTGCACCGAGTCGTGTCACTCGGGTACTCTCGAAGATCCCAACGGTGTACACGCCATATTTCATCCTCCTTCTTGGGCCCCGTGGTTCTCTCCCCATCCTACCATCACAAATACCAATTCAGTCGCCCCTTTCAAAGCTAAATAAAATTGTGCGATTGGGTTGCGAAGATCTGATCGTGAGTTTACTGTGATATATGTTTGACTTAACTTAAAGCACAAGTATGGTGCGCCGTTTGCACTTTTATTATTAGGGCCAAACATTTTAAATAATTTTGTAAACTAATCTAACTTTTGTAATTACTTGGTGAATCTAAACATTTATTGGGCGCTTTTAATATTATTTAAACATTTCTTGGGCGTTTGATGTGTTCTTCAAACATTCCTCGAGCGCTTGATCCGTTTTTCAAACATTTTATGAGCGCTTATGACAAAGCATCAAACATCTTCATCCAATTTGATGGCTCTTCAAACATTTTCTGAGCGCTTAGAAGGCAACATGTCATCTACACTAACAAATGAGAGTGCTTAAAGACTAAATTTCTGAATTCATGCTAATGATTTCATCAGAGTCTACATAATAAAAACTACATCAAAATTCATTATCTTTCTAAAAGCTTAAGCGCTCAAAATGTTCTGCACATTTGTGTAAGCACACAAGAAATGTCAAGGAAAATGGACAAGTTTTGAAATATGTGATGTAAGCGCCCAAAAGATGTTTGGAGATTGTTCAGAAATAACTTACATTTCTCAATAGACACACAAAATGTTTGGGAAAACAATGAAAGCGCCCAAAAGATGTTTACATTTAACTATGGTGCGCATTTAGCACATTTAATATTTAGCCAAAACATTCTAGATATTGTGACACACTTTGCAAATATTTTTCAAAATCCAATTGAGCAAACCTTTGTGTGATTATGAGTGAGGAAATTATGAGAAAAATGGGCAATTTTTGCTAATATTTTAATATAATTCTTTGAAACATCAAAACATTTTCTGGCGCTTAGATGGACATGGTAAAAATTCAAAAGAAATTCAAAGAAATTGTTGAACATCTCTAAGTGCTTATGAAAAATATCTAAAAAGTGCCAAACATCTTTGAGCGCTAGTTAAAAATCTCAAAAAGTTTGAGAATATCTCCAGTGCCTGTGCAATATGTTTGCGAACATTTGAGATTTTCAACTAGCGCTCAAAGATGTTTGGCACTTTTTAGATATTTTTCATAAGCACTTAGAGATGTTCAACAATTTCTTTGAATTTCTTTTGAATTTTTACCATGTCCATCTAAGCGCCAGAAAATGTTTTGATGTTTCAAAGAATTATATTAAAATATTAGCAAAAATTGCCCATTTTTCTCATAATTTCCTCACTCATAATCACACAAAGGTTTGCTCAATTGGATTTTGAAAAATATTTGCAAAGTGTGTCACAATATCTAGAATGTTTTGGCTAAATATTAAATCGGAAAAGGACTGATCCAGATCGACAGCAGGGGTAGCTGCACGACTGGCAGCTGGCTCTGTATCTCCACTTGGAGAGCCGGTGGATGCTGAGTCTGACTCGTCATTGGTCACTGCAAAGTTTTGAGACTGATGCGGCAAGTGATTCAAGGATGCAGCACTCACCATCAATAACCTCGACTTTCTTCTTCGATTTCTTGGCTACTGCAGGAGCTGGTTGCCGAAGGTCGCATGAAGCCGATACAGACACTGACTTCGCTGGCCTGCGGGATGTGGAACTGCTTGAACTGGCTGAAGTGTTCACCATAGGGACATCCTCGTCTTGATAATCTGAATCCACATCGTCATGACCAAGGGAGATTTTAGTTGTCGACACTGACGTTGAATGATGAATGAGTAGTGCACCTTAAACCGAATAAAATGACTCACCAATGAAGACACCATCGTTCTCATCACATCGTCGAGTATTGGCAGCCAGCCCAGAGATATCCTGCATCAAAGCACCGGAATAGGGCCCATCTGCTGGATGCACAAAGAACTTACCAGTGTAGGCAGCTTTGACGCAGGGTAGCCATACACAGGGACCGTTCTTCGCCTCGTTGTGGTTGTTGATCATTGTCTCGGCTGCCTTCGGGAGAATGGAGTAGATATGCTGGAAAAACTGTTCCTCGGACCAATGAACATCGAATACAAAACCTTCTGGGTCTGAAGAGCGAACAGCAAAGCCCTTAGAGCTGAGGAAGCCCATTTCCTTACTCCAGAAAGGGTTCTTGCGAATGTTAAACGGCGAGTTGTATCTGTTCCGGCTATCCAAAGGGGCCTAAAAGCGATGTAAGAGACTATAATCAAAGAATAGATCATAACAACATACGGGTCTGACACCATAAGGTAAGATCATCACGACCCTTGCTCGAAAGGAGTCTGTGTTGACTGTGCGGGGTTGGGGGACAACATCAGCTGGATTTTTCTTGTTACGAGATGCAGCTGTGGCTCTTGCTGAGGGTCCTTTACCGCCCTGGCTATTCGTCTCCTTGTGAGCAGCACCCTTATCAGCCTTGATTTGGGACATCAAGAAGCCTTTGAACTGGAAAGCGGCACTGGAGGTAGAGCTGGTACTGGGTTTAGTAAGGACCTTCTTGTCGCTGTCGCCATTGGAGGGGCTGCTGTCGCTGACATGATTGTTGTCGCTATCGCCATTGGGGTCACTGTCGTGGTCACTGTCGTGGTCACTGTCAGCTGCAGCAGTGGGTTTTGCTTTAGCTTTACCGGCCGCTTTTGTAGATCTATAGCCGACAGTGTTGTTGGATTGGACTTGGGCCGATGTCTGTCTGTGCCTAGACTTTGAGATGGTGTTGTGTTTGGCGCTTGAGCTGTGCCCAGGAAGGAATACAGGGCGGAGAGTGGTAGGGATGCTGGTGAGGATGCTGTGACGAGCCTCCTTAGGTGCTGGGGGCTGGGTTGAAGGAGGAGGGATAATTTCTATGGATGAGTCTGGTTCGGTGGCCTTGCGCTTGTGATGGTCGGCCATGATAGGTATATAATAGCAAGGTAGAGATGTAGTTTAAAGAGTGGACGGACACTATAACTGGGAGGGAACAGTGCTAAGAAGATTACATTCCACACCAATACAGTATATATAGGAAACAGTGCTATAATACTTGAGATGTTTCTATAAGACATAGGGCCTGCGTCCATAATACAGATCTGGCCATCCACACATGGTTCGGCAAATGGACCACTTTGCATCTCTGAGCATGTCCGATTGGCAGTTCTTCGACTTGGGGATAGTCATCGTCTTCCCATTCCTCTGTACGAACCCCATATCCATGAGGTAAGTGCCCTTCCCGATGAACTTGTTCAATACACGTCTTAAAGGCAGCTAATTGGTCCTCGGTGAACGGGCAATTTCTGCTTGGGACACTAACTGCCTCATGACGTATGTTGGGGTCGACATCGGCAGCAGGATCCACCTCATGCAACCCATCAGCCTCCTCATTCAACTCGTCCTCATCAAAGTCTACATCCACCTCTTCCTCATCATATTCCACCTCACTATCACTGCCCTCCGATAAATCGTCCTCAGCATCTTCAGCAGTGGCGTCATCCATACCACGATCTGACTCATGATTGTTTGAGTCAAGATCTATGCTCTCTGCCTCATCGACATCATCTGAATCTGCCTCGTCTCCGCTCCCTGCTCTCTCCTTTGGGTATCGATAATATTTATCGATCTCTTCTTCCTTCAAGCCTTCACACTCGTCGTTGAATGTAAACGACCCGAGCGTGTTGTCGTAAACACCATATTTAATCATCCCTTCAATTTCGAGGTCCTATTGTAAATTTGGTTAGTGTCATGAAAATTAATGAATGATTGAAATGAGATTACATTAGGACTTTTGCTGTTTTTATTACGCATGGGATGTGCGTTCCACTCCTCTACGAATGCCCTGCAGTCCTCATTTATCATATCAAGAAAGAGATAATCTAGCAACCATCGGTGAATAGGGTTGTCCATGTTAAGATTATGAAGGCGCCCCAAGCGACGAAAGAAAACCCTCCATGCTCGACAGAACCGCCGCCCTAGTTCAACCCAGAGTCTCTCAATTGGTGTATTGTGAACACTGGGACCCCAGAGAAAACTACCACGATTCCGTCCGCGAAATCGTATCATGGCAATAGAAACGTCACGGTTCTCTCCTCCACGATCACCACAAACACGAGATGGAATACCATGCTCCATGATAGACTCAAGGAACATGTCCACTACTGTCTCTGCTGAGTTGGACGTGCTGGCCCTGAGCCCTGTTATCTACACGTTATTGTGTCATTAGAAATGAAAGGCATATGAGTAATAATATTCTAACACACCTTTCTTGAGTAACCATCGATTACTCCATGTATTACTATCCCCCATTTAATTAGTTTATGATGGCTGTCTATGTGCCAAAGTGCATGCGGTCTTGAGACGTGATAATTTCCACGTGGCTTTTTGGCTGCAGCTTGTTGACGAAGAGTTGCTGCTACGGTGTCCACGTTTTTCACAGCAGCTCGGACTTTGGAACGCTGTATGCGAAGCTTGTGGTGAGCCTGCAGATAACCAGTCAAATATGCAACTCCGGTATCTGGACGATTTGACATTGCATCGCGAACAATGTTGTTGAGGTCATCATCATTGATATCGGTAAAACGTGATGTTGGTAGGCCAGCGGCTTGCATCTGTTGATGGAGGTGATTGCGGTGGACGCCAAACAGTGCTGCGATTTGGTTGAGCTTGAGGCTGCATCTAGATGCCCATTCAAGTGCATCTCGACTGATGCGCTTAGCTGGTCTTCCAGGGCGTCCCGTGTAAACAAGAACATAGGGGTTGACAGGTATTGATGTTGTCCCTTGTGCTCTGGTGGGTCCAAACATTAATTAAATTAGTCCAACATCTAACACGTAATGCGACACTTACTGGGCATTTGCTTCGACATCTAGGAGTTCTTCATGCAGGTTCATGATGACCTCACACACATCTGAGACCCAAACCTCCAGTTCAGGCTCCTGAGCCTTTATCGATGCAATGAGAGGCTTAGTCTGGGTGTAAAGTACATTTTTGTGTGCTGCTATCCGATAACTATTGTAATTTCCAGCTTCTATTAAGCGAGTAGTAGACGAATAGGCATTGTATATTTGTCCAGCAGCAATGATGATAGGGGATGGCCAATGCGGCGCTCGTTCACAGGCTGGGAGAGGAGGAAAGACCATTCTAAAGAAGCTATTGGAGGAAGTTTCAGTTTTCAAGATCAATTATAAACAGATGAGAACGCACCCCCCATGAGCACTGCCTCAAGAATAAACACATATTAGATATATAAGGACCATCGATAAGAGAGCTACTGTTGAGCAAGGCACAATGGGAGTATATATAGACTGATTATCAACGGAAAATTTGCTGAATCGTGGCATGACAGTGGGTCAGGTACTATAAAACATGGCATGTTACAAAACTTGAGAATCGAATCATCTATACATTCAATATGACAATGCCAGGGAAACAACTCGATGTCGTCCACTCCCCTCTATCCTCTCCTCCCATCGTAGACAGCATGCTTTTGGAGGATGACAGCCAATCCAAAAACTCCCCTGCTAACGCTGACAATTAGTCGAGCTCCTCCAGTAAGAAAGCGACGACCGATCCCTTGGCACCTGTACCAATGTCTGTCGACGACGCTGAGATGGATTTGGAGCCACAGCAGCCACTGGCGCCCCAATCACAACCTGCACAATGGGATGATTTGTATTCTCGCATGCCATTATATGGCTGGTTCAAAGTCAGTAGTGATTAAAGTGTTGCTCTGATAAACCACTCACACCTTGGGTTGTTAGGTAGAGGGTGATGTGTTCTGCCTTGATATCAGCCGTTACATCGACGAGTCACTCTACATGGCGTCGTTATACAAAGACCTCCAGGACTACCATGTTACCAAACCTGGTGGATCAGAAGCGCCTAAACCTGGGGTCTTGCAAACATGCCCGATCGACGTACAAGGGATCAACAAAGAGCAGATGATTCTCTTCATGGAGGTTCTAAAAATCCATCGGTTAGCCTTTCACATGCGTTGTTTCACACCAAACTTACCGAATTCTTATAGAGGGTGGAATGAATCTCCGTTGAAGGACAAGAGTTATCCTAATGATGTGATGATGTGATGCGTTGAGCTGGCTCAAAAATGGGATCTCAAGTCAGCTGAACGACAATTCATCAAGAAACTGGATATACCTGCTCAGAGCCCCGCGTTCCGACTCTACGCCGCATTAAAGTTTAAGGACGAGTCGCTACTACACAGTGCCGTGAATACGCTTGTTTTTACCCTGCTAAACAAGTCACAACCCGATCTTAGCTTGCTGAGCTTTAAAGTATTTCGGGCACTAACCTTGGCACAGGACGCTGTCATGGTCCAAAGGGCAGCAATTGGATCACATTTCCCTATGATTGCAAATATAACAGATGTTAAGCACCGACACGATGACTGTGAAATCACCTGTGATCATCTTTGGCAGTTACACATCACCACAGACCTTCTCCGTGGTGACAAACCCGCACCAAATGCCCATGATTCCTTCCTCGGTGCATTAGCAGACAGTGACGATATCAACCCAGGTTGTAAAGATCACTTACGATTAGAGTTAACAACACTTCCTGAATGGGAGGTGGCATGGGGCAACGAGAGTACCATAATGCGGCAGCTAAGGCTGAAGATTTCGAGACTTATTCAGGAGGGGTCCAACAATTAATTTTTTTTTGTCTGTGTTTTAAATATTAGTTATCTTGTCATATAAATAGGCTGGTTACAATTGACTTACTCTTCAGAAACTCGAATTCGAGCTGACGCCCTTGACTCTCGTCACCCCTCACCACTGCAGTTATCAATGTCCTCTGATCCTCAGTCTGCTCCATTGTCGTCTGTTGCAGCAGGTAGCTTTCCATCACAGGTAGAAACACCGCTTGTCGTCATGGTGCGTATTTTTGTCTTTGGCAGCTCTGAGTGGGTGTTGAGTGTTCACGTCGTTATCAGGTTGAAGGAACCCGTTTCTGGCTCACCGTAAATGAACTGACCAGGTTTTCTGAGGTCTTTAAGGTCATGTTCTTTGGTGGAACCGACGTCGGGTCCATGGAGGAAGGGACGGCCAATGAACCGCTTGTCCTTCAAGGGATAAAACGGAATGATTTTGAGCCCCTTGTACGCTGGATGAGGTTTGGGAGCCAGTAAGTATTAATTTCCGCCAAGTTCAAGTCAGATAACTTACGTCTCTGCTAGCCCGCCTGAGAGCCACACGTACAATGTCGAGCACCTCCTTGGGATGCTTCATCTCGCAGACCAATGGGATATGGCCGACGCGCAGGCATTCTGCTATGAAGGTCTCTGGCATTTACTCAAGGACCCTTTCTTCATGTTGAAGATCGTAACCTCCTACCGTAAGTGGGAGATGGTAAGGCCCCTTGTTGAGGCGGCTGTCAAGGTCCCTTCATTTGACTGGAAGTATGAGCACCCGGCCATTTATGAGCCCATTATGAAGTTAAAGATTCGGTTAAACAAGGTTGTTCGCCGAACTGTTCTGGCTCCCAACGTTATGCCGCAGAGCGAGGCTTGTACCAACCACAAGGTGTGCACCCTCAAGTGGCGCAACGATTGGCTGGTTCATGTCATGGAACGGGTCTTCCATCCTGACTGCCCCCTTCCCTTGAACCAGTGTTATGCGGCGATGTCTGCCAACTCTCCCAACCCTAATGCCTGCCGCAAGCAAGCCCTGTTTGCATTACGTTTGAATGACGACTTTGACATCGAGGACGATTTGTACCACGACACTGTCAATGCGATTATGAAGGAGTTTTATTAGATAGCACAATTTAGACTTAAATCTAGGACTCACTTGATAGATCTCCCACTTTTCCGAGTTTGCCCATGTAGCGGGCCCATCTGGGTTTACAGTAGATAGTGTTTACATGCTCACTACTATCTAAATCTTTTAACATCCAAGTAGCGACTGAGGTAATAATCAAGCGTGCTTATCCGAGTTCCAATGATTGCTAGCTTGAATAACACACAAACTATTTTATCTATTTAACGGTCCAAATGCATGTACTAGATTGTCGTTATCAAAACATGGATGTTCTTCATTTTTCCGTAAAACCTTTCCTGACTTTTTGACCCGTGAGTGGGTCTCGTAAACCTCAACTACCTTGAACATCTTGCCCACATGTTCACCGGAAAGGACGACAACGACGTCATCCTTACAACTTGGTGGTAATGCGGTCAATGTGTGTGATGCTAACTCCCGGACTTGCATGCGGTCGCGCACCTGGACCAACCCTGGTCCTGAACCTCTTCCCATGAGCTGGACAATGTGGTTGGAGTTGTTGACGTGTGCAAGCTTGATGCGGTGCTGAAAACAGGCATCAACCAGCCAGTACAGATCCACGTTTGGTGCAGGTGGAATTGGATCAGATTCGGGGAAGCTGATTGTGTCGTCCACAACTGGTAAGTCCTCAATTAGGGCCAGTTGACTGTTGGCGTTGGCGTTGGTGTCTTTAAAACTGGTGTGAGCAGAGCTGCTCTGTCTGGCTTCGACAAAAGGCACCACATTGCGAGTGGTGGAGACCTCTTTAGCACTTAAAGGAAGCAAATGCTGCTCTGTCTTGTTGTCACTGCGATGGAATTTAGTTATCGACATGTTATGCAGCATACTATACGCACATGAGAGCCAGATCGGTATGCTTAAATACTGTAGTCTGGTTGCCACTGAGAATGGACTCCATTTGAATCCAAACACGTCCATCGGGGTGCGTATCTTTGATGGTTCCCCGTTGACCTTTGAAAGGATGATGGCCAGTTACATAGACTGTTCTTCCTTTGAAACGCTGGTAAACATCAAACATAGATATATTTTGGCGTTTGATTTGTGGCGGGAGCAAAAAGGTTTGATGAAACGATGGCGAGAAGAACTCCGCTTCGAGAGAGTCTACACGGTACTGCCAACCAACCTGATAAGCTTTTCCTCGATTACAAAAGAGAACGCAAAAATACCTCTTTTTGTTGCAAGTCTGACCAAATAGTGATATGGTCCGCTTCAGTTCTAACCACCCAGCCTGTAACACCCCTCCATGGGAGTGTCACGATCATAACCTGATCGCCGATGACGAAGACACGACGAAGGAGGTCAAGAGGAATTGCTTCAACAGCACCATTTCCCAGTCGGATTGTGGCAGCTGCACCAACAGATGCAACTACCTCCCCTATTAACCCCACAAACTCCCTAGACGTGATGCAAATGCGAGCACCCGGACGAAGATTGGTGCGGTAAACGCGCTTGAAGAGAACTTTGAGGGTGTACTCGTTAAGGAGGTCACAACCCACAAACTTTTGGATATCCCGCACGGTTGGTAGTTCGTCGGGATTGATAGTGAATCTAATGTCGCCGATATGGACTGCTTCCCATGTCCAAGGTGCAGATGCTTCGAGAGGGTCCTTGGACGCGACAACAACAGTCCAGGTCTCTGGAACGTCGTTGTTATTGAGAAGCAGCACCATAATGCCGACAGTCCCATTCACAGCCCTCCATTTGGCCCTAGAGTCGTGGATCCGGACCCAGAGTGGCATACGTCTGGGAGAGTGTGATACACAGTGTTCGCGCTCAGAATACGGCACGAGATTCAGCTTTGACGGGAACAAGCCCGGAATGCCGTCGACTGTGGCTCTGGCGGTCCTTGCATTGGCGGCCTCTATGTATATACGTCGGGGGTGCGATGGATTAAACGTGGCTGATGCTCCTGCGATATTTGGTGATGTGGGGTTGGTGGCACGATCGAAAATAGTAAATATTGCGTCTTCTTCATGCCCTTCCTGTATAATAAACGATAGAATGAGATAAAAAGATCATACAAAAAAAATGCAGCAAGGACATACCATGCAGGGGACAACCCAGAGAAGATCTTGTGTGGTGATCGTGTACTCGTCATCATCTTCCACGTCCACCCCCATACCAACTGCTCTGGCCCAACGTTCTCCTCCCTTTACCCGGTTGTAGGCCCTGTCGAGTAGCTTATTCCAGTAGTATTGTTGATCTTCACGACCACTGCTCTGTAGGTAATTCGCATTGAATTCCTCGTCTGAATATTGTACATAAGTTAAATATAAGTATCTGATGATAACTGAGCGACCTACCAGGTTCTCTCTCTGAATCTGTGTGTTCACCATCGTCAATGAAAGGACTGGGCCCCTCGTCATCCACATCTGATGCTTCAGATGTTTCCCCTCCGTCAGCCTCATCGTCGACGAATATGTTGCCATGACGCTTCCCCATATCCCTGCATTTTCTGGATGACCGATGGGAGTCTGGTATATTTGGATGTGAACGCTCCTGCTCCTCTTCGTCATTGTCGGCCCTATCCTCCCCATGCTCCTCATTCATCTCTGCATCGTCTTCTTCATCTCCTTCTTCGTCGTCTTCGCCCTCTCCGTCTTCTTCGTCTTCTTCGTCTCCTTTGTCTTCTTCGTCTCCTTTGTCTTCTTCGTCTCCTTCGTCTTCTTCGTCTCCTTCGTTTCCTTCGTCTTTTTCATCTCCTTCGTCGTCTTTGCCTTCTTCGTCGTCGTCGTCCCTATCCTCCTGATCCGTGTTGTCGTCTTGGTCTTCATCATCCCTGTCCTCCTCATCCATGTCTGCATCATCTTTGTTGTCCACATCCTCCTCCTCCTTGCTCCTGTCTTCTTCATCCTCGTCTCCGTCTTTCTCTGCCCCCTCTTGATCTTCGTTTTCATCCTCACTCCCACTCTCTTCATTCTCCCGGCCCTCTTCGAAAATTTGTCCGAAATCTATATCCATTGTAAAATCCTCCGAGTCTGTAGATTGATGTACGCGAGCTAAAAATATATTAGAATTTAATCCCAACAGCACGATTGAGTTGAGTTTCACCTGTTCATGCCCTCTGTCGTGTTCCTGCTGGATTGAGCATTACGGGAGGACCAGTTTCTTCATTCTGGTAAGGAAGGATGAGTTTGTGGCATACTGAAGGCGCCTCTACCCGTCCATCCTTACCATTGCCTGCCAACTCCTTTTTCGAGGGCGCGGCATTGACATTGAATCTTGGCTCATACTGGCTGAGGTACTATAGTTCCTCAAGGCTTGGTTTCCTGGTCTTCTGGTGCTTGGTATTTTATTACTTTCCATGGTATGTAATTTAAAAACTAAATAAGATGAAGAGCTATCTACGAGAGCTGTGTGCTACGTATAGACGGTATCGGAGACGATGTGGAGAAAAGGAACCACAAGTCAAGCGTCTGTGACGAGATCACCAGGTGGTTGTTTAGGGGCGGCCTTTTTTTATGATTTGAAACTCCGAATCATGATGCCGAGTGGCCAGTATATTTTTAAACTCCGATCAATACACCATTTTGGGACACATGGATGCGTGTTTTCAAACATATTTCGACCTAATCGAAGATATTAATCATTGTAAAACATTTTCTCAATTCAGGTAAGTTTTGAATCTTTTCTGGAATTTCACTCAAGCGCTCAAAATTGTTTTCATAGAACCTGGTAAGCGCTCACTAAATGTTCAGAAAATAGTCAAAATGTTTAGAATCTACAATAGGCGCTCGTATAAAGCTTGGGATATCTATGATTTTCAGAAAGTTCAATGTTGAGTTGATAATGTTTACAAGGTATGTTCACGTAAAGCCAAATGTTTTTCCTAAATAATAAATGTGCTAAATGCGCACCATAAATATGCTGATAATATTCGAGACTGTACATTACTCTGATGTAATACTGCGCATTGTGTTGGTCTTGGGAGATATAAGGTGCAACAAGGATTATATATTATAGAAAAATATGGAACAGAATGACAATAATATCTACCAGAATGGATAAAGCGCAAGAAGATGGAGATGAACAACGCAGACCGCATGAAATACAGCTCAGAACTAAACAAAACAATGGAATAGTGAAAAGGGACGAATGTGAATCACGACGAAATCGAGACTGAGTAGGAAAGTTAATGGAAGCACAAACAGAGAGTCCTGCAAGATGCACCATCAATCAGAGCACAAATGATTGATAAAGAAATGATGGACATATCAAACATACCTTCAACTTCATTTCCCATGCTTGAAGATTTTTGCAACACAACGCTTGGAAGCATCAACTACAAAATGACCAAGATCTTGGAGGACAACAGGTTGAGATGCTTCTGCAAAATCATCTGATTCGCTGTCATTCACATGTTCAGGCTCTTGCGCCCATTTCCAGAATAAAATTCTTTGTTTGGTGTTTGTAGGGTGTGCATTGGCTGCAATTGACTTGCGGAGATGGTAAGCGGCATCCCTACATCCAGACGGTAATTCCCCAAAGTTGATAAATTGATTGATGAACTTTGTGAGTGTTGTGTAGTTGTCCTTCTGGTTCCGCTTGAGGATGGCCCTGAGGTCGGCATTGGTTCTTGCATCAGTCTGGGCCAGGTCCAGCTCAATGATGTGCTTTTCCTGAAGAGCACCCTGGATGCGGTCATGTAGGTCTTCATAGAGATGGAGGGCATTTGAAGTTCGATAGTACAAGAAGACACTGGTGAACAGGGGCCCACAATCAATTGCCTGAAGTGCAGAGTTCCTAGTATTCATAAATTTGATGACATCAGTGCTTGGACTAATAACGAACTCCTATAGAGGGTCAGTAAATAATACAGGAAAGATAACATAAATATTTCAACAATTACCTTCAAAGTTTCATCCTTCAGTTGTGCAAAGTTAGACTCTGCTCGGTTTTGAGTCTGTTCACTGTGCACAGTGTCCCACATGGTAGTGATGACTATTAGTGAACAAAAACCGGAATAGTCGTCAAGAAGCTTCTTGAGCATGTTGAATGTTCTGCGCCGACTTCCAGGCAGTCGAGTTTCTGTAATAGGGGTAAAATATAAGATACGCATACAGTAATAGGAACTATTAGAACAAATTAGTTCAGTTGGCCAGTCTAGATGAGAAGAAATAGCATACCTGTTGCCCTCAGCCCACTTTCTTACCATGTTCACAACTTCGATCTCCGAGATCTTCGAGTCCGAAAATCCGGGGGTATCAATCAGATATACTGGGTGCATTCTGCCGTCCAAGATGGTGTGCATAACATTTACAAGTCGGTAAGCGGTGACAGTCTGTGTGTATCCTGCTAGCTGGTCCTTCGAGATTGACAGCTTCTGAGATTTGCCCACAAATGCTTCAATGAACTGGAACATAAAGCAATAGTAAAACATTCAGATTTATGGCATGTAACTGAGATGGATGATATTTAACTTACTGAACTTTTCCCGGCACCTGTAGGTCCCATGATGCTGTACCAATGCATTATTAAATACGTCCCGAGGTCACAACTATTTTTACAGATTGCACATACAGATATATGATTGGATCCGTGTCCCAGGGTATGCGAGTGGTCACAGGTTCGACAGAAATATCACCAGTGATGGAAAGCCATTCAAGTTCAGGAATCTCCATGATGAGAGTGATAGCGAACAAGGAACTTTTGGAGATTGAGGATGGCTTTGAGTAGGCGAGATGATGGACGTTGAAGTGCAAGGTGTGATGCCCAGTGAAAATCGGTTCCGTAAGAATCTGCGATAATCTGCTGAAAAGGTGCAACCTGCCGCACTGCTCTGCATTGGCCTGACTTTTATCTGGATCTCAGAAAATTGCGGACCAGCGCTGATTTTGTGCAGAAATTTTATTACTTCTGCACCTGTCCGGAGAGGATTTCGTTGTATTCAAATCAGAATAGTGCAGAATTTGTTTGAATTCTGCACAACTCCGCGCTTATCTGAGGCTCATGAAAATAACAAAATTCTGAATATATTCGTCATACAAAATACAACCAGGAGAGTACAACATGGAATCTAGATCATCTACACTAGCCTATCCTAGGAAGGTGATGAATGGAGGGGTGTTCTAGAGAAGGGACACGGTTCAGTCATTTGACGAGACCTGTGATAGTATAATCACGTACCAATAGCGAAAACCTGGGTTCATGCCTGCTTTCAAAATCAATGTGTAAGTATATGCGCATTTATACACGAGGAATGAGAATATATCTGCTTACCTGTGATGGGAATGTAACTAAACAAAGATCAGGGAGTATATAGGATACGCTATAGCTATATGGATAGATTTACGGCCAAACTGTCGGGTATATGCGTATCGTAAACTTACCAGTCAAGTTGCACGGCCCTAAACATTGTCGTGAGGCTAAAGGGGCATGAAAAGGTCATCGGGTAAATGAATGCGATACAGCCAAGGCGTTATCAGAGTGAAGGGAGCGCATTAGAAAGTGCAGACAAAAAGGGGATGGAGAAAAAGGGGAGGAAAGGGGAAGTGGTGGTGGAAGGTGAAAGAGTTGGGTAAGGGCGTCAAGACCCAACAGAAGCCCATCTCCAGCTGACTTTGAAATTCGCGGCAGGTTCCGCATGAGAGAAAGACAAGGGCATGTATGGGGGTGAGTCGAAGTCGAATGTCTGTAACTATCTGTGTGGAAAGACAACTTGTCTTTGACATTATTCAAGTTGAGGAGCTTACAAATAATTTTGAGTTTGGTTCCCAAGTTTCGAACCTCGTTGAAATGCAGAATTTCGCATATTGTGCAGATTTCTCAGACAGAAGCAGACATGTGCAGCGCAGTGCAGATCATGCAGAATTCTGCAGAGCCGGTTTTGACTGGGTGTGATGGATAGTCGGGCGCGTGTCAGAAAGGAGGCAAGCGTCCCGATTATCTTAGGTAGGTGATCGTTCAATATTTTATCTTATCACACAGCTCCCGCATATTCAGTCCCTGTATACTACAGTACAACCACAATTCATATCACGAAATGCGTAACCGATAAATGTGTCTATATCTTCTTAGTTTCATCCAGGCGTTTTCAGCATTTCAGGCAAGAAGACGGTCAGGCCATGTCCCTATGAGCACGTCCTGCAGCCTCGCGGATGACCTTTATCACTCCCCGTGCTTGTGCTCCAATCCCCGAATGTCAGCTACATCGTCCCTTTGGGTACCCCCCACTCTCGTCAGCCTCCTTGCACACAATTTAGACAACAAATGGTCGCTTCCAGAATCGATACCCATCGCTTCACTGAGAAGCAAGCGAAATCCCTTCGTCCCTCGCGACATTACCCCAATATGGCCCTAAAACCAAGGTCCTTCTGCAATCCACCATTCCAATGCTCTCGCGCAGCCCTCTCAGGCTATCGCCATCCATCCGCGTGCTAACACAATGCGACACCCCACCTCGTCGCATATTGCGAACGCAGTGAAGAATCCCGTCGGGGAGATAGTACTGTAACCATGACAGCGACTCGAGAGTGGAGACATCAACAGACGCGATGGCGGCCAGATGCTCCTTTCCATCCTTTGAATCGACAGTCATTGTCTGTCAACGTGACTCCACAGGTTCCTTGCACCTCCCGTCGTTAACCCTATGCCGAACATGACATTCTGACCACCTTTAACAACAAGCTTTCTTGGGGCATCGGTGACGACCAGAGCCGGTGGAAATTCATGAAAAGTAGGGTAGGATGTTTAGGTTCATGGTCCAAGAGATTTGAGGCCGATCAGCGGACAGAACCTTGACCTCGACGCGAAAGTGGTGGTACATGTCCACGTCGCAGCTCCTTGCACACGCACAGCCACTGATTCTTGCGCTCCCTCCTGGGGTTGACAATGGATAGGCGACAGTGTTGTTACACTGGGTGAGCCAGACGTGTTAAGTGTTCCCGTCAGGGATGGCATTGGTGACGATGACGAGGGGAGGGGAAAATGTGGTGGGGTTGGAGCATAAGGGAAACACGGCGAGCACAATCACTGACTGCAAGTAGCTCTCAAACCCGTAATTTGATAATAAAAATGCCATTATTCGATCTAAATACACGATACTGAAGTCCAGTCAGATATCGACTGCAAAAGCAGGAGTGATAATCGGAGAATTTGACTCACAAATAGATATCTTGCTCAAATCATCCATCGTTCCTATGAGTACCAACCCTCTCCTACCCCATTTCAAGCCATCATCACCCTCCTTGGTCTCCACCTCCATTTCAACCCACATTCCATCCTTCTTTCGCCCCAAACTCAATGCCAATCGCATCCAGATGGGACACCATCCCATCCATCGCGCTGCCCCACCCAATACTCCGACCACCTCCAATAACAACGTTTCCTGGGTCATCAACGACGCCCAGAGACAGTGAACTGCCATGAAAAGCAGCGTGAGGTGTTAAGGCAGGTGTTCCAGGAGGAGTGAGGCCCATCCCGCGAGCCTAGCTCGACGTAGAGGTGAAAGTGGTCGTGGGTCCATGTGGTCCGCCCGCCGAGTCACCTCATGCGACCACTTCCACCCTCTCGCTTCCTCCCTTGTTCCAACTCGTTCAGCACACAATATCCACCAGGCGTCCATCACGACGAACTGGGGTTAAAAAAGAAAGAAAAACAGGCTAAGGACATTGAACATCGCGTTATCCAAGGCTGAAACGATGCCTCCATGAGTGACGTGAGGTGATAACACGAAGAAGGCGGAGTTTTTGTGAGTTGAAGCAGAAGGGCGTTTATATGTATAGGTGGAGGAGGGGAACAGGAAGAAGACACCTGATGTGATGGCCATTGGAAGTCTTGACAAGGTTGGAGTGAGCTGTGCGGGGTTGGTATATGAATATAGGGTGAACAGGAACGCCGGAGATGAGACAATGGTACTGGTAGAGAGTTCTATGAGAATATTCAAGGGTGGGGTGATAGCGCGTCATTCCAGGGAGGCTATGGGTGAGGTTCATGAAGGAGGGTGGGTGTCTCGTCGAGAGAATGCCTGCGGTATAGTCAGTCGCAGAAAAAGGATGGGATAACATGCCGGAGCTTTAATCACCATTGACAACGTAACAGGGTGCAGAAGGGGAGATTGAAGATCTTGGGGTTGAAACGTCAGTTTGGGAGCGGATTTTTGAGAAAAACCTGCGCCTTTCATCCATCGTATACGCTCCTCCAAGAGGGTAAGCCATGGGTGATGATCAGAATTGATATTGACATGCCCCATCATGCAAATATTCTCAGCAACCCTACTCCGAACTCTCGCAACGTTCTGAACTCGTAGCTCCCCTCTCGCCAGCTGACAGCCACCCACCCCGACCCAAATTCCGATCCTGCACTCCAACACGAGCACATGTGGTACAACGAGAGAAGGTTGGCCATATGACCGCTGCTTTTTTTAACCGGATCATCAGCATCTTCAAGCCATCAAGACGATAAATCACCATAACTATGCCCAATACTTCTTCACGAGCTCCTTCGTCTTCGACATGTAGTACATAAATTGAGAGGAGTGATGGACGTGGCCGCTGGTCATCTATGGTAAGAAGAATTAGTGAATGGAGTTAGACGTCCATAGGACTTTGTGAAGAACGAATAAGCTGTAGCGTAATAGCCAGTGGAGGAGGCGGAAGGAGTCATGGATGTATGAAAGATACTTGACGTAGACTTAATAGAATGCGACCATCGGACAGTGACAGAAAGGAAATAATAGCATAATGATAGCATTGTTCTAAATAGGCACACTGAAAACGATGATGTTAGTCAGAGCGACGAAGAAGAAATGAAATACGCACAGATATCTAGTTTAAACGACTTTGAAAGCCATAAGGGACACCCCTGATACCATAGTCTCTATAGTGCAACCAGCACGTCGTAAAAAGGCCAGCTCAACAAGATTGGACCCAACGCAATCCTAGCCACTGTAGCTAGGTGGTAACAACCAATCTTCAACCTAAATAAAGAACATAGAGGAAGAGAGGCGGGGAATGAGATGAGTGTCGTTCAGCTCAGGTGAGGAAAGACGATGGTGGTGGTTTGGGATCAACCCAGTTTGATGGCTCACATACCTTGATCATCAATTCAAACACCGACATGCTCAATCCGCTGTAGGCGCGATGTCAATGTCGATGTTCGTAGTGTCCCTAATTGAGCTCTGTGTGTGGTTTTCGTCCATTTTATTATCAGAGGCTGGTACCGTTCCCATAATTGACCATCAGCGTAATCTACCAGGCTGTCGCGCGCCCTCCTCTACATGAACCCGATATTCGTGAACATGTTAGGTGTTAGTGTCTTTTTGCCTCCCAGCTCCTTGTTTCCTCGATCTTTGCACAGTACACGACGGACGTGTAGTATGGCATTGAAAATAGCATTGGCATATGCGTCTTCAGACACGAAGAAACGACATATCTTACGCAGCCTGCGTCTTATTCATAGACAAATCGGCATACGACTGCAGTGGTACTTAGACCTTTGAATGAGAGGGCAGAGGGCGATAAGCGACGAGCACTAGATATTAAAATACTGATTTGAATGTGTCTAGGAGGGGACAATGTAAATACCAATGACTACCCACGAGGAGCTCAACGGACATAGAAGGACGGAGGCTGGTCAGATAACGACGCTGAATATCAGTGGTGCGTTATAAAGAGTATCTATACGGGTACGAGTATGAAGATGTCCTTTTGCTCCAACCACCCTTTCTCAGGATGAGGTGCAGGTTGGTATACAGTCTGGGGCCAGTGACAGTCGGTAGTGTTGTATCGATAAAAAATAAATATCATTATTTCATATATATATATAGCTAAGAAAAATAAGTCATCGAGAAGTCATCGAAAACGGGGATGGATAGTATTTCAGAGTACTACTCACAAATATAGCTAGCCCAAGCCACTTGTAACGTCCACAACTGGTGATGGCTCGCCCGTGTTCCTGCCTTAAACCACCTTCACCTCTCTGTCTTTGTCCTTCTTGCTAGTTCATGCTCCATATAGCCGACCATCCCATTCATCCATTCATCTTACGCTTGAATCAAGCACAAGTTTAACAATGAGGAAACGAGTTGCGGGAGCGTCAACCTTGGGATTGAATGTGGACAGGTACGAGAGAGGTTCGTAACACGAGCCCGAGTGAAATGAGGGCAATGATTGGGCGAGACATGATTCGGGGTGTTACAGGAAAGACATGTGGACCTGAAGACAACGCCACTCTCTAATGGAAAAAATAGATGAAAAAGTATTTCGAGGTATCACAACGATGAACGGACGGGGGGAGTTTTCTCAATTTCATGAGCTATATCAAAGGTGGGTGAGGTGGACAGACGTGAAGTTGAGATTATAGGTAAAGCATACAAAAGAAACAACTGGTGAGCGGAGATAGGAGTAGAATGTAGACTCGAGGATTCATCCCACTGTGACCGTCGCAGCTCCAACTGCGCACTTTACTAACTTCCCATTGGCGGCTGTTGGTAACGCCAAGAGCTCGAAAGCGCACTACTCCGACATAATTGTGTGCATTGTATCATATTATATATATAAAAATATAGAATTGGATTACATATTACACGAAAAGGTGAAGTGGAATGATGAGAATATCTATCAGTGAATACAGATAAAGCACAAAATGGCGGAGACGATGAAAGCGACCAGCGTGGAATACAGCCCAGGACAAAACAATAAAATAAAATAGGAGAAAGAAATCCATAGAAGTAACAACAAAAGGATGGCCAAGCAGGAAAGAGTATGGAAGAACAAAAGGAAAATGGTGCGAGAGTGTGTTGAGGGCGACTCAACATACTGACAGATGCTGATGAGAGTGAGATGTGCTAGAAGATAAACGATCACACTTCAGTCCACGCCTAAACAAGCACCTCCTAGAGTCTGAGCCCTGAGCCCTTATTGGTCCACTTACTTGCACTCCCCATTCCCGATCTCGTTTCTGTTTCTTCCCCTTCGGCGCTGCCCAGTCATCACCCTCCATACCCATCTCTTCAGCGAGGAGTGAGCGTAGGGCCCCAACACCATTGTACGCCGGTGTTGAATAATTCTCGCTGACTCTCGTAGTCGGTGATGAACGGACATTTCCCGTAGCTTATTATTTACATTCTTATATTATGAATATTGATTCTTATATTATACATGACCGAGGCTCTTATTCATACAAGTAGTCAGTGTATTATTCATACACGTAGTTTACTGACTCGAGTACTAGGTATATAAACTGTAGGTACATACACGAAGACATTATTGTTAAACTTGCACAATGAGACCACTACCAGTGAAACACTGATCAGATAATATCACTATCAAGCCAAGAAACTAATGTGTTATTCACAGTTGATAATAGATGTGAAATAGCAATAATGCTTTGTATAAGCCAATAACTCTTGTTGTCTCCTTCCGGGACATAGTAGGAAAAGGCATCTGTTTGGTCATGTTGTGTCTGGATACCGTGAGGCGTGACAACAGGTGTCCACTATATCAGCATCCAAATATTCATGACACAAACATTCAGCCACTATGAAGTGCTATATACCGTTCTGTAGCTATTTTGAATGCGAGTAAGAATCCGAAGAGAAAACTAAAATATCTTTATCCTACAACGAGAAAAATGCGAAATACTGCAGAAATATATGTCAAGTCTAATTCTAAGTGCCCATTTCACTATTCTAATTGTTCCATGGGTTAATCTAATATATATAAGAGTCCATTTGAAGTGTTTTATCACTTCAATTCAACAATTATCTAGTTCCACTTAATTATCTGCGCACAACAGCCGGTACACCTACAGACCCTTCCAATGCTATCGCGCATCCTCAGATTGCCATCCACCCACCCACAAACACTGTACGACACCCCACCTTATCGCATAAGGTCAATGTAATAGAGAGCCCCATCGGGAAGATGGTATTCCAGCGACTGCTGCGACTGGCGGCGTCGTTGAGTTGAGACGCAAGAATTGGACATGTTTTCCGCACCAGGTGGAACATAGTGGAGGAATAAAATCATTCTCGGCTTACAGGCTGTGTCGCCTGACCTTCATCCCCCTGCATCTCTCCTCCTCTTCCATGTCAACCGCCATCTGATGCTTCTTTCCATCTTCTCAATCAACGCTGATTACCTTCATACAATACTCCACCAGTTCCTTGCACCTGCCATTCACAAATTCCCATTCACACCCCAGGTCGAACACTGCAATTGCCCACAACGGGCTTTCCCGGGGGATCAACAACGCCCAGCGTCAAAAGAGGTCAATGAAAAGCACAGCTGGGTATCAAGGTAGGTGTTACAGAAGGAGTGAAACGAATCGGAGGAGCCAGGTTTGAACTACTTATATGTGAAAGTGGTGGTATATGTCATGATCTACTTTAGTCATACGTTACACGTGATATTTTATTCTTTTATTCTATGATCGTTCTATGCACAGTTTCCGTAGTTTACATGCAAGAACCTCATGTTACCAATTACTTACCATAAGTAGAACTAGCTAGTACTATAAATACGACTCTATATTGTAGTAGATACGCTACCTTCAACTTGGTTTAGCTTTGGTTCTGACATAAGTTGAAGGTTCCCCTCGCTACATTCACCGTTGACCGCCATTACGTGCACTCAACGCTGAACCACGCGAAATCATCCTCTACCCTCCTAGTTCACTACCGCTTGTGTTACTCGCGACCGAACTTATCATTTCCTTACCATTATCTCGCTAAACCATTCTATTTTTTCCACTACCATCCATTTCTTTACCCCGAACCTTTGATCTTACCACCAACTTACGACCGACGTCGAGACAGTGAAAGTACTCCCTCCGACAGAAGACTTTGAAGGACGACAAGCAAGAGACTACATTGGTTGTTGAAACCCTTGTAGCACGATTTTTAGTTAGCTTCTGTAGTTCCTCGAGAAAGACCCCGTCCTTTCGGCAGTCGCTTGAGTAGAGTTCGATCAATTAGTGATCGTTACTATAACCGGGACAACCGTTTGGACCCCGCTTTAGTTTACTCTTAGTAGTCAGTTTATAAGTAGTTAGTAAGCAGTAGTTAGTAGGTATATTTGTCATCGATACAAGTACCTGTAGTTAGTAGATATGGATCAACTGGCCATTGATGCTGTCAATAGTCTTATTGGCGCTGTTGGCAATTTGGTCACGGCATTGGGGAATTACCTCACTGGCCAAACAGCCACCAACACTGCCTTACAAGGCATTTCAACACAGATCCAATGGGCGATCGCAAATCCCCCTCAGATCCAGGCGGTCATACAAGGATCCCCTACCACATTCAAACCGGAACTTCCGGAATACTTCACTGGCGAAACGGCACGGGTTAACGGTTTCATCACATCTATGGAAATGTACTTCAGGATAGCCAAGATCAACGATCTTGACCAACAGATCTACATAACACTTAGCAGGTGCAAAGACGGAGACAAGGACAAGGTCACAATTTGGCGAGAAGGCATACAGCAAAACATTGCTGACAACTTCAATCGAATCGCAGCAGGACAAGCAGGAATTACCCCGTTATTTCCAATCTGGGATACTTTCACAAATGGTTTTAAAGCACACTGGGTAATCAGGTCTGACATTCAATCAGCAATCGACGCAATGAGAACCATCACACAAGGAAACTCGTCATGTGCCGAATATGTAACACTCTTTGTATCACATGCCAACAGATCCGGTTATGCAGACAACGCAATCCTTGAAGAATTCAAAAGAGGACTTCAACCAGCACTTAGGCAACAATTAAACAAATCATTCCCAGCACCGGCAACAAACACAGACGGTTCAGTCAACTTCCAAAACTGGCTAAATCGGGCTCAAGAATTGGATCGATTATGGCGATCTTCTAAATTAGAAGAAGAAAAATATGCAAAGAAACAGGCTACTACACCTCCGAAACCCACTTATGCACCACGTACCCCCTATGTTCCACGCCCCTCATATGCACCTCAACCTACCGCTTCCACTTCCAAAGACCCTAACGCCATGGACGTTGATCGAGCTGCCAGATCTGGCCCTTGCACATGCTTCCATTGTGGTCAACCCGGTCATTTCCGCCAGAACTGCCCTAATCTCACCAAACCCCGCACTGCCCTCTCCTGCGCTCAACAGATCAAGGCCCTCCGTGATGAAATGTCAGCCGAAGAACGTGCTGAATTGTTAAAGGATTTTTAGAAGGCCAACCTGCAGGTCAACAGGCTGGGCCTAAGGACATTCTCGATCTAGCTACTTGTATTAGTGTCTACAATAATGATTCTTTTATCTATCACACTGGTACGATCGAAAATGAGACCACCTTACCGGAAAATTCTGAAACAATCGGACTTATCAACAGTGATCACACCCCAATCAAGGTAATCCTAGTAAAACCGGATACCTTAGATCATATCTCTGTAAACGGACTCCTGGACAGCGGCGCAACTAGTTCCTTTATCAACAAAGCTTTCACAGTGAAGAAACAGCTCCCACTTATTAAATTAGATCGTGCTATCCCTGTCTACAATGTAGACGGCACGTTTAATCAAGCTGGTTCAATCACTCATAAATGCGAAATTGTAATGAAAGTACAGGATCATTTCGAGAAGGTTAAACTCTTCGTCACACAACTCGGGAACAAGGATTGATTATTGGACACACTTGGCTTAAAAGACACAACCCTCAGATCGATTGGTTAACAGGCGAAATTACCTTTTCACGTTGCCCCGGAGAATGCGGAAGAAACGCAGACCTTAACAAGGGAGAGAATGACAAAGATTCTCAAACTCAATTCGCTTTCCACACATTTTTCGGTGATCATGCCCTTAGATTCAAAGACCCTGCACTTGGTTTCTGGGATGATATCACAGAAATCCCTGAACTACGTATCTACACCTCTGGTAGCAAATCAGCTGAGATCGCAGCTGAAGATGCAGCTCTCCAATTACCTAAATCATTCGAAGAAGCCGTTCCTCCCCAGTATCGCATGTTCAGACATGTATTTGAAGAGGCAGGTTTCCGAAAATTACCACCTAGACGTCAATGGGACCATGAAATCAAAATCAAACCCAGAGCAGAACCTGCCAAACTTGCCAAATCTTACCCAGTATCACCAGCTGAAGACGAAGCAACTCGCGAATTCATTGAAGAACAACTTGCTAAAGGCACGATCAGAGAATCTAACTCACCATGGGCATCAGGTTTCTTCTTCGTCAAAAAGAAGGATGGGAAACTTAGACCTGTTCAGGACTATCAAGCATTGAATGCGGCTACTGTCAAAAACGCCTATCCACTTCCACTTATCTTGGACTTAATTACCAAACTCAAAGGATCGAAATACTTCTCCAAGATGGATATCCGATGGGGTTTCAATAACATCAGGATCAAAGAAGGCGATGAGCACAAGGCAGCTTTCCTTACCCCTTATGGATTATTCGAACCTACAGTCATGTTTTTTGGATTATGTAATTCCCCTGCCACATTCCAAACTATGGTCAATAGTTTATTCCGAGATCTGATCAGAAGGGGAGTTGTTGTAATTTACATGGACAACATTCTAGTTCACACCAAGACCTTAGAGGAACACCGTAAAGTTGTGGCTGAAGTCCTTCAGATCTGCAAAGACAACAAACTATATCTTAAACCGGAAAAATGTGAATTCGAGAAAGAAGAGATCGAATTCCTAGGCGTTATTGTCGGCAATGGCACTATGCGCATGGACCCCAAGAAAGTCAATGCAATCGGAAAATGGCCTGTCCCACAGACTGTCAAAGATGTCCAGCAGTTCCTAGGCTTCTGTAATTTTTACCGCAGTTTCATTGATCGATTTGCACATATTGCTAGACCACTGTGGAACCTAACACAGAAGGATAAAGCATGGTCTTGGGGATCTAAATAACAGCAGTCTTTCGATCTGATCAAAGAGAAACTTGTAGAACAAGCTGTCCTTACTATTCCTAATGACAATGACCCTTTCTGTGTTGAAGCCGATTCTAGTGACTATGCCACAGGGGCTGTATTATCTCAGAAACAAAACGACATCTGGAAACCAGTCGCATTCCTTTCAAAGTCCCTTACCGCTACGGAACGAAACTACGAAATCCACGATAGAGAACTTTTGGCCATCATGAGAGCTCTTGAAGAATGGCGCAGATACCTGCAAGGTGCCAAGGAGAAAATCGAGATCTTTACAGATCATAAAAACCTCAAATATTTCCTGACAGCTAGAAAGTTAAACCGAAGACAAGCACGATGGTCAGGCACACTTGCCGACTATGACTACACTCTCAAGCATGTCAGTGGTAAAACTATGGCCCAAGCGGATGCTCTCTCCCGAAGACCGGACTTCAAACTTGGTACCGAGAAAGACAATGAAGGAATTGTCCTTCTGACACAGGAACATATATCGGCCTTATGTATCAACAATGCTGAACTTGTTGTCATTGAATCTCTTGGCAATCAGATCCTTTCGAAACTCAGGGAAAGATCGCCTGTACCGGTCAACCCTCGTGATAAGGCAGAATGGTCCCAGGAAAATGGTATCACCTACAGAGATGGACTCATTGTGATCAAAGACGAGGATCTGAAACTTAAGATCCTTCAAAATCTTCATGATTCTCCAATCGCTGGTCATCCAGGTCAGATCAAAACTTGAGAACTAGTAACAAGGGACTTCTGGTGGTCAGGCCTCACACAGTATGTCAATAAGTACGTGGATGGCTGCCACACTTGCCAGAAAAACAAAGTTATGCCGTCCAAGCCTCAAGGTGAACTCTACCCGAATGCTATCCCGGAAAGACCCTTTCAATACATTTCGGTAGATTTCATAACTGATCTACCTGAAAGCGAAGGACAAAACTCGGTTATGGTTGTAGTCGATCGGTTCTCAAAAAAGGTTTACCTTATGCCATGTACCAAACAGATTAATTCTGTAGGCATAGCTAAACTTTTTAGAGATAACGTCTGGAGGCACGAAGGGTTCCCTGAAGTTGTGATCAGCAATCGTGATCCCAAATTTGTATCTGAGTTTACAATGGAGCTTAATAAACTCCTTGGTATCAAGCAAAACGTTTCAACCTCGCATCATCCTCAGACAGACGGACAAACAGAACGTGTCAACCAAGAACTCAAAACATATTTACGGATGGTCATCAATTACTGTCAGAACAATTGGGTATCATGGCTACCTATTGCAGAATTTGTCCTCAATAACCATCCTCACTCGGCAACTGGCAAATCTCCTTTCTATGTTACTAAAGGCTATGATGTAAACTCCGGCCTTAATGTTACCAGAAGAAGGGGAGAAAAGGATCACGATAAATTCTTTGAGCACCTGGTCAAGATTAGACAAGAAACTGAATCTGCTCTTAAACGAGCCGCTCAGGATATGAAGAAGTTTTATGACCGTAAACGCAAACCGGAAGAATATCAACTCAGCTACAAAGTTTGGTTGTCTATGGAAGCATTAACTAGCCTCAGACCAAAAAAGGATTTGGACGTACTCAGAGAAGGTCCTTTTAAGATCATAAAAAAGGAATCAGCTACAACGTACCAGCTTGCTCTCCCACCTTCATGGAAGATCTTCGATAAATTCCATGTGAGCAAACTACGACGAACCAAACCAGACCACTTCAATAGACAACCACCTCGAGTTACCCTCCATGTCCGCAGTGAAACATGGTCCCCTCAATCGATTGATGACTCTAAGCTCACACAGGGACGCCTTGAATATCTAGTCACATGGAAATTACCAGATGGCAAAACACACCAACTTTGGGAATTAGAATCACGCATGAAGAATGACGCTCCCGACCTCCTCACTGAATTCCACCGCTCCAAACCACATGCCCCTAAATCTATCGCTATATCTATTATTCCCTTCAACCGTATGACCACCGGCATAGACTACTCCCTTCCTTCAGAACATGAACTTTTAAGATTACAAAGAAAAACAGATAATTGGATGAAAATGATAGAAGAAATCGATGAAGAATGGGCTCAACAAGATTATTTAAATAAAAGAAAAGAAATTGCCAACGGGAAGAAAAGAGAGGCTTGAAAGGGAGGTGATGTCATGATCTACTTTAGTCATACATTACACATGATATTTTATTCTTTTATTCTATGATCGTTCTATGCACAGTTTCCGTAGTTTACATGCAAGAACCTCATGTTACCAATTACTTACCATAAGTAGAACTAGCTAGTACTATAAATACGACTCTATATTGTAGTAGATACGCTACCTTCAACTTGGTTTAGCTTTGGTTCTGACAGTATATGTCCACGTCGCAGTTCCTTGCACAGCCACAGCCACGGATCCTTGCGTTCTCCCCAACAACTTCGCTCATAATCGGGCTCTATACCACCTGGCTGGGGTTGACAATGGATCAGCGGCAGCGCTGTTACGCTGTGTGAACCAGACGAGGCGAATATCCTGTAAGGGGTGGCGTTGATGACGACGTTGAGGGGAGGGGGAAAATGTGGTGTGATCGCAGAAAGGGTGATACACGAAATCGGTTGCCACATTCAACCTTCAAACGGGCCTATAATTTGAAAATGAGAATATCATGATTCGATCTAAATACACAAATACTACTGGGATTTAGTCAGATATCGCATGAATAAGTGAGGGTGACGATAAAAGAATTTTACTCACCAATATCTCGACGAAACCATCCATCACTGGCACTCCTACAACAGCCCACCCTCCTCTCATGCCCCACTTGCAGGATCTCATCTTCCGCCTCGGTCTCCACGTCTATCAAACCGGATTTCATCCTTTTTCCAGCCCAATACTCAACGTCAATCGTGTCCAGGTGGTCCACCATCTCAGTTCTCGCATCGCCCCACCCAATACTCCGACGGCCGCCAACAACAACATTTCCTGGGTCATCAACGACGCCCAGAGAAAGCTGACGCCTATGAAAAGCAGCGTAGGGTATTAGGGTAGGTGTTCCAGGAGGAGTGAGGCCCATCGCGCGAGCCTGGCTCGACTTAAAGGTGAAAGTGGTCGTGGGTCCACATGGCCCGACCGCCAAGTCACCTCCTGCGATTACATCGCTTCCTCCCTTGTTCCGACTCCATTCTTCAACGCTTGCTATTCACCACACCTGCATAATGACGAGCTGAGCTGAAAATACCAGGAATATTTTTTGAACATGGCGTCCACCAAGGCGGAAACGGTATGCACGTGCAGGAGTGATGTGAGGCGACGAGACGAAGAAAATAAAAGCATTGGTGAATTGAAACAGCAAGAGGGTATTTGTGGGGGAACAGCAAGAAGATCTGCGTGGTGGTCCTTTGGAGTCTTGACAAGGTTGAAGCAAGCTGTGTGGGTGGGTATAGGAATCTAACCTGAAGACAAATGGGCGACAAAAAAAAAAAACAAGATACTGGCGGAGAGCACTGCGAGGAGAGGGATATTCCACGCGGGGTTTGATGAGTGTGTCAGTTCAGGGAGGTTAAGGGTGAGGTTCATTGAAGTAGGGTGGGTATCTCGTTGAGAGAATGTGTGTGGTGGAAAAAAGGTGGGGCGACGTGTCAGACCATTCGTCGCCATTGATGGCGTAACAGGGCGCGGAAAGGCTCGGAGAGAATGCTGAGGTTGGAATGTCGGCTGGGGCGTAGGTGTCAGAGAAGACGTGTGCCTTGCATCAATCGTACACGCTCCTCCAAGAGAAAGACATACTGCGATAACCAGGGATCCATACACCGACAGAGCTCGCCCGAAGGTATCAACTCCCTGCTCTCCTCTGGCTAGCTGACTACCACCGACCCCGACGCAAGCCTCCCCAATGGTTGTTTGGCCGGCACGCAAGCACATCTGTGCCATTTCACCAAATCGTCAGCGTCTTCAAGCCGTCAAAGCAGTAAATGATCAAACCTAGACTCAACTCCTTGTAACAGGCATGCCTTCCTCGTCAAGTAAACCACAAGGGAGTACTGAATGAGTCCGCTGATAATCTATGATTGGGGATTAGTTCATGGATCTGGACGGAGACTCAAGACAAGCGTGCTCACTTGGCAACCAAAATGCTCCAATCTCCACCTCTCTACCACTAGAAGCTCAGATGGGGCGTCAGATAATTGTCCTCCTCCCGCTGTCATATGTACTCCTCCAAACAGCGGCGTGTCGTCAGTTCCCCAATATCTCAACGACCAGAGCAATCTCTCCTCGAAAAATAATCCCATGACAGGCCTAATTGATGAGCATATGTTGTGTATCATCATTGCGCTTGACTAGCAGCTTGAGCTTGAATCATAAACTGCTCTCTCGCCTACTGTAATCCTTTCCACCTTCAATCATTTTCACCCTCTCCCCTGCTCCATGTATTTCGGTACCACCTTTGGAGGTCTTTCCTATTGCTCCAAACCCTCGCATTCACAGTTCATGATGATGCTCTCTCTGCGCCAAACTTGTGCTATCTTGAGTCTCAGCTGCCCCTTATTTTTTCGAACACACTACCTCCATGTCTTTGAGAAAATCAGTTCATGAATTTTAGCTTGATACTTTGAGGTCACCACATTCACAGCCTGCGTCTGAAGCAATCAGCCGCGCACTGATGTTTTCACCAGCGATGTGTGCGTACCACACTCATTTTTTCACCATCTATGTATTAGCATCAGACAGCACTTGGGCATGCAACGCCGTACATATCTCTCTTTTCCCCTGTTGACCCCTGTGTTCCTCGTTATTCTTTCCCTTTCTAGTTTCATCTCTTACCGTTTCTGCGACTGATTCCGGGTTCTTGGACGCTTCATCCTCTTAAAAATGTACATTGTTTACAGAACATACGAAGATTCTGCCCCACGTTTTGTGTTTCGCGCCTGTGTGCTCAATCATGTGTCACAGAGTTCATGCGACTGACCTCCCTTGTTCATAGGTCGTCTCTCCACTACTTCTCAACTTCTCTCCCCTGCTCCACCTTCTATCTCATCCCTCTCGCTGACCCCGCAAACTCATCTACATGTATTCACCATGTCTTTTTTGCCTCGTCCCCTCTCCCACCCACCACTCATACATTATTTTACATTACTATATACCCGTTACACTACCTTTACCTGGAGCGGCACAAAAATGTCTAGATATCTCGAGAATAGACAAACGATATTAACAAATGGGTGAAAGAGCAGTTCCAGTCATCACAACGACGAATCGTTGGAGTGAAATGCCACTGAATTCGTCCCCATGTCGAGTTTCCAAACTTGCCACATCAGCAATTTCTGTTTTTGGGCAGTAGCCCCGTATAGGAAGGCACTCCCGCCTGTAGCGTTGCCCTTGGTAACTGTAGCGAGCTGTAGCCGAATATTGCTCTGTAGTGCTACGTCGGTGACCCTGGTATGTATGGAGTGCACCGTATTTTTGTTGGTCCCTCGGTAGCACTACTGCATGCAAGTGTCCAAATCAGTAGCAAAACATGAAAAACGTCATTTAAACTGATGAATTACTTGACTGGTGAAGTGGTAAAGTATACAGGGTAATGTTAAATACCTGGAACAGAAACTTAGAAGCAAGAATGGAAGTACAAAAGTATTGACATGAATTGGATGTATTGTTACAGTGATAATGCATAGAAAAGTTCCTTTTCAAAGTATTTATTCAACCAGAATTCACGACTGTATGCCAGACTATTCTTACATGTCAGCTGCTCATCTGCTTTCCCCCCAAAGTTGGGAACAATATCCACCAGAGCATGAAGTTGATCAAGCGGAATGATATTTCCGCAGAGAGAAGACTCAGAAGTGCGTTGTTGCGGTGCATTTCGTTTGAGAAGATAAAATCCAGTGTTTGGATCGGGAAAATCCCCTTTTTGCCTCGTATTAGGATTATAAGGATTAGGCTGAGGGGTGATTGAATACTGTTGTGTATAGACGAGAAACCTGTCTGGAACATTGCTGTGGTTTTTGGGGAGAACCAGACGAAATACGAGACGAAGATCACCGATAACATGTCCTTCAGCCTAGTGTCAGGTATCGCCCAAGTCCTATGAGGATGAATTACTCACCGGTAAGTCCACTCTGTGGCCATTGGCTTGATGGGTCGACACAGAAAATAGCTGAATCATGACCCCCTAAGTGTGGCCCAGCTTTCAATGTCACAGGTGGTAAAATGGGGTGGGGGTAGTGGTAGGCGGTAGACTGAAGGCGAAGGGATGTCCATACCTGTATTTTTTCGACAATAGATGAGTGGTTAGGCGCTGGCACCTCCGTATCGAGCTCTGAGATAAATGTGTTTGGGCGGATAGCCTCCATTTTTGCGAGATACTGGGATAATGCCAGTTGCAAGTCGCCGATACCAAATTGCTTAGCTGCTTCGTCAATCGTGAGGGTACCCAGTTGCGGATCTCTAGAAAGGTGAAAGACAGTAGTTGGAGAACTTTGAATGGTGCAATGAGGAACTTTGGCGGAAGGATCATTGCCATTCTTCAAGATGGACGCTTTGTAGAAATAGTTGGTGATGCCGTATGTACTGATGCCTGCCTCACCAGCGTGTGCTCCAGGAAGAGCTCGGACAGATGAGATAAGAGATAAGAGTTCTGCTGTTGTGCCAATGGTGAATGATCGAAACGTGTCGTCAGTAGCACCGTCGCCATCTGGCTCCTCCAGCTCCTCCTCTTGGTCGTACGTTTCTCTAGCTGGTGAATCTGTAGATATCACCCTGTCTGTAAACTCGATTCCTGCTTCCTTAATAGCGGTGGCAAGATCGAAATTCATAAGCTTGTCCTGTCGATCAAGTGCACGGACAATCTGACTCTCGTATCTCTGATTGTTTGATGCCCGTGCTGGGTCCTTGACAAGCCGGATGTGTGCGTGCTCTGTGGTATCAGCTGACCATTGAATTGCAGAGCCGTTAAGTCGTATGCCAGATACGACACTCTGCATGAACTCGAGCTTGGGTATTTGCCAATGAGAAAGCACCTTGCGCTTTTCTCCTTGCCATGCCCCCGCATCAATGATAGCTTTCTTGAACCAATGGAAAATGGCGAGAGATTCATGGATCATTCGGCAAATATCATTTGAGATGACTGGCACTTGTGCGAGGTATCGGAAGTCCAGAAGAGCCCGTATTGCAGTCATGAAATCTGCAGATAATGCTCCTGCAAGTGCTGATCCCTCCCAGTGACCTGCTTGAGGGATGAAATCCCTTCTTTGAAGTGTCGATACCCTGTGTGTGAATGAAGGATTGAGAAGCGAAAATCAATTTCCGCTGCGCCAACTGCGTTGATGCACCATTTTGCGTCGTGATCCCAGAACATTCTGTGCCAGTGGTGAAGAGGCTCGCTTGTCAGAAAGACACCGGGGTTTGATAGATCCCAATCCTTCCAGAAAGGCTTGTGCACACTGTTCAGTCGACATTTCATCGCCTCCCTTTCAAACGCAGCTATATCCCATTCATCCTCAACTGCATCTTGGATTTTGGCGATGTCTTCCAGCGTTGTTTCTCCAGTCCTCATGGGGTGTTTGTGAGCATCGCTGAACTGTTTGTACAATGCAGTAGTAATCGGCGATGTTTTGCCAGCGACGCAGGCAATAAGCGCTGATTCAGGTGTGTCAACGATGTAAGCTGCACAAGGAGTGAAGCACCAGCGACTGTTTCCGACTGGGTCTGAGAGCATGACACCAACACGGGCCGCATTCTTGAGGGGATGAAGGACAATGTCCAAGCACTCATGGAATAGTTGAGCTTCCAAAACGCCACGGAACTTCGATTGCGGATGAATGAATTTAGGGATAGGTATTAAGGCAAGGAGAAGGAAGGCTTGGTTGGTAGCCTTGTTTCGGAATTCAGCAAAGATGTTAGCGAGCGAAATGAGGAGTGGATGGCCAACGCGATTTCCAGTGCCAGATGAGATGTTTGTCTTGTCGGATGATAAGATCGTACCAAGAAGAGTTGCGCCTGGCCGCAGTTTTTCCTAAAGGTCGAGTTAATGACCGATTTTGAATTCATGAGAGATTTACTCACCTGCATGAACCAGGCCGCGTCGCCAGAGAGCCACTCAGTGTATATCCTCATAGTTTTAGCACATGTCTCATAGAGCCTAAACGGTGTAAATTGGATAAAATCTTTCACTAATGGGCTGCGCATAAGGGCTTCCAAGCATAGGACAGGGTTTCGGTAATATAAAGTAATTGTGTTTTTAGTTGGAAAAGTTGGAGTAATAGAAGTGGCAACCCAGCGTGGGCCGCTAGGAAGCTGCTCCGCTCTCGAGATTAGATCTTGTGCAGTCCGAAATGATAGCTGAAGAAGCTTAATCTATGAGGAGAAAAACAGTTTTGAGAATGTGAAGATAAAAGCATTCAGGAAACTTACGAGTTCAAGTTTCAGAAATTCGTTGAGCTTCGCATGACTCATTCCTGACTGCAAAAGAAACAACACTACCTCCCATTCATTCCTTGTCGAAAACAGATAATATGGAAGATCTGTACGACGGCTAGCAAGGGGATCTGCAGCAAAGAGCTCCATGAACGTCTTGCTGGGATGTGTTTGGTTCCAGGTGGAACTTGCCCCTGGAAACTCTTCACAGTGCGGACGTTGAACGAATTCACGGGGAGTAGGATGGGCGAAAATTGAAGGTCCAGCTGGTGAGTCCTGTTCAACTCCTTCCATTGGCAATACAGCATCAGGACCGTTACGATTTTCGAAGTCTTCAGGAACATCAAGTCGAGGAGGACTTGGAGGTGATTCCATGTCTACCAGCGTGTATCCAATTGGTAACAAGAATAAAATGCAGAAATTTATGACATACCAGGATCGCCATTCGTATACCCTTTGAAGTGAGCAAAGTGAGTCACATCTTCATGAAAATGGCAACATGTTGATCGCAGTTGATTCATATGGTTGAGAGCATTTGACTCCGTTTCAAACAGCTTGCCACAACGGAGGCAAGGAAAGGTTTTAGTGGAAGAAGCTATCGGCATTGAGCTGGGTGCTTGAGAACAGAGGATAGACAGTAAATAGTGGGGGTGACACACAAGCAGAGCTGTTTCTGCATTTTCAATGGACGATAATCGATGGATGATGGAAACTTGAGAGCGGGCCGAGTGAGCACTACACAAAATCGAACTGATCGGTTTTGTGCGTGACCTCAGGTGGTCATGTGATCGCGTCAGAACCTCGAATTTCAATTTCAATACGATGTCAACTCCGAGCTCGTATTGACCACTCCCATCAACTTCACCTTAAACTCTCGTTTAATTCTGGAACCCTACTATTCTTTCAACTCAATTTCTCAATACAGATATTTGGAGTTCTTAACTTAAGTCAATTACCCTATATCTCAGCCATTAATTCAGGCATAATCAGGTGCGTTCAGGAACTTGAATTGCACAAGAATCACACTGAATGGTTACAATTCCAACAGCTTAATATGTCTAGCACATTTTTAGATGCTTTCCCTTCTCTTAATAACTACCCCTGGCTAAGCTCTACGTGGTCTCAAGGGCCTACATCCGACATGTACAATGTCACTGAATTAACAGTATGTTGTGTTTAAGCCTATCTGTCTAATCAACAAAATGATGACCCATTATCAGAGACTCCATCAGTCCTTAAAAGACTATGAGGCCTTTCTCATCTGCGCGCCCATAATCGATCCCAGTTCACAAACTCTGAAAGAATTGCTGCAGGATGAGCACAACCTTACCGCCCACGCAGCAAATGTGAAGCATGCCAAAAAGCCTATCCGCGATAAGCAGTGTGCGCTGGTTGTGATGCTTCGTCTATTCGATCTTATGTCTTATTTTCCGACTTTACAAAGGAGTTCTATCGTGCATGAGCGTCAATACATGCCAAAAATTATCTTAGGAAGTTCAAAAACCATGGTATGTGTCTCGTCAATCAATTCATAAATTGTTTTGGTTTCTCACACTGTGCTAGTTTCTACGGCACATCCAGGACTGGGTGGGTATACTCTATGAGTGGAAGGATAGAATGTTGAGCATATCATCTCTCAACGACTCCAAACTTGTACCTACAGCATCAACTTTGGAATCTGGCTATGCAACACATGTCAACGTGTTTAAAGTTCTCCACAAAACCATTGAAAACTGCTTCTGCATTTCAAATTTCCATGTCGCTATGATTCACCTGTCTTATCTGCAAGAGGAAAATTTCCATGGCACTCTCCCAGATTGGGACTTCTCGTTCTCCTTGAAGACATTTACACAGGTTGATGACACTATGTAGGCTTTTTTTATTGTTATCCAGCATATCTTCTTATAAAATATGTCTCAGAACATTGGATAAAGACCCTAACATTATCAGAGCGCAATCATTTCGCCTCCCTCTTCATGCAGCGGTGCTCATCTCGCCTATTTTCCTGTTATCCAATTTTTCCATCTACAAGTACCCTTGGGAGCGAGATTCGTTGCTTGAGGTATGTATCGCCCTCCTCAACTTGAATGGTAAATGTGCCCATCGTTTTCAGTATTCATACAGACTGGGGAACATGAAGCCTGAAATACTGCTTCGCGTTGAGAGGCTTATCTGGACCGAATTTTTTTCTGTTTATAACAATGTAAAGACACTGCATGATGCAATGACTTCATTAGTCAAAAACATGCCCTGGGGTGACCTTGCGAATGTGACCCCTGAGGTTCGAGAATGGTTCAATCTTTGTGCGTTGTGTAGCTCTCACCTCATTTGTGCATGTCTCATACCCCTTTCATCCTACATAGCCAAGTTAGCATCCAGTGGTCCCTCACAACCACTGCCAATTAGCAACCAGTCCGACACTTGCTGTCTAGTATGCGACGTTGAGGTATTGTAACTTGTTTCTTTTCATCTTCTGATTCATCCTCAATTGGTATTTCAACAGGGCGCTCATAGACTTGATGATAGTCATTCATTACACCGTGCTAATCTACTCCCTGAAATGCCCGCTACTACAGGGAGCGACACAAATGGCAAGAACAGCGAAAATGGCGAAAATGGCAAGAACAGCGAGAACAGCGAGAATGGCGAGAACAGCGAGAATGAGGAGAACAATGAGAACGATGAGAACGGCATGGATACAGAAGACCAAAGCAAGGAAGGGGGTACACAAAGTCGTAATGATCAGGGCAGAAAATCCTCAAAACCCAAAAAGAAGCACAAGAATTCTAAACTGACGCCTAAAGTCAGGGTGCAGAAGTCTAGTGTTCCTCCTACAAATTCAAAACCATCTCCTTTGGACCTGTTGACCGTTCTCAAGCGAGAACCGCCAATGGGTAATTATACATACCACGAAATATATTCAATACTTACTTTTAATTTATAGACAAAAAGCGAGGATATCACTCTCTGTGTGGTCCCTGTGGCAAAGGTATGTGTCTTTTCTTATAAATGGGCTTTTTTTTCTTTTTTTTTTGGTTTGCTAAGTGCTCTACACAGAACTATAGTTGCACTATCAATGTCTTTCAAGTGGATGGTCAGCAATGGGATATCAAGTTAGATTTCCATGTACGATTTAAACCAAACCCTTCTTTCTATAATTTACTCATACATTTATTTACAGGAGGAGTTTGTTTGTTGGCATGTGAGGGAATGGCACAAGGCTGTCGAGCAGAATTATGTGGTTAATGATAGTGTCGCACAACCACTTTGGCTCGCAGACCCCACTCGATCCACATTCACCATAGTCAGTCATTCTGAGCTCTACAACGTATCCCAGATCCACTATTTACTGCGAGAAAGGAAGCAAAACATCGTGGTCAAGAACGTCCCAGGAAAACAATGAACATTTGGATTTGCGGCTTTGCAAGAAGTTCAACACGTTAACCATACTGTTGACATCCATGGTGCGTAACTGGTGTCTACTTTTTTCTGCATGATGTTCAGCGATCTGTCTCTACCTTTTGCTAGACCACTCCATTAAATGTGGGCCCAAGTCGCTCGGCAAGCGCTTGAGGTCAGGCACACTTGCACAAGTTCTCCAATGTGCGACTATGGAGAATGGGAAGATTCTCAATGCCTTAGATCTACCGATGCCAACAGCCCTACTTGAGGAAAGTAGCTTCATGACAGATCTGGTTAGCTGGCGCCTGGCAATGGGAGAGCTTAATTGCCCAAGAGGCGAAGAATATCCCACAAGTAAATTTAGATGGGCTCTTGTTACCACAAAGGGTGGCACACACTGAGTACATGTGGACAATGACAGCTTTGCCACATTTATCTGCCCCTGTACTGGAGCAAAGTGGTGGATAATCGCCACGCCTAAAGAGGGTTTCGAGCATGCCACTGAATTTGCGCATCTAGAAAAAGGTTATGACACTAGTTTGCCATGTCCTGATCTATGGAATTACGAAGCCATCCTCCTTACGGAGGGTATGATGCTGTGAGTAGAATTTTTCAGACTCTGCATTCTCAGTGCTTATATTCATCCAACAGCATAATGTGCCCTAACACCAACATGCTGTGTTTACTGTCAAGAACACAATCGTTGCAGGGGGCTACTTCTATAGCACACCTTGTCTGCCTGATAGCATGAAGGCAATGATGCATTGCTTTAATGCCGATGGCGCTGTCACCAACAATAATACGCCGGTTTCCCGATTAGCCTTACAGCATATGCTTAGCTTCTTTCATACGGGTCTCGTCAAGCAGGAAGTCCATCACGAGAGTAAGCCTGCCTGTGTTCTATTTCAATTTGTCACCATGCTCACTGAGACAGTAGGTCCGTTCAATAATTCCTGCAGAATCTGCAGGTCAGCTGCAGGTCGAGCTGTGACATTATATAATCATGTCCAATTATGGTAGCGCTCCCCTATACTGTTGTTATCAATCTTTACATTGTACATTTGCTTTCTCTACCACATCTAAAGCCATGCCTCACCATAGAACTATCAAAGGACAGATTCTGGACACATATATGAACTATATCTCCCTCCAAAATCTCCTGATGGTCTCTGATCCTGATATAATTGACCTGGATGAAGCACTCATCCAACTTCATCAAAATATCACTCTCTTCAACAAGATCAGGAACACTCGATACTTCAACCCTCGAGAGCCCATCCCAAAGGCTGGGAACATACATCTGGCCTTTGAATATGCTGAGAACCCTAATCAGCACCATCTATTTGTCCAAATGCTCCGTGTTTCACCCTTAGTTTTTAATGTCATTCTCGAGCTGATCAAGGATCATCTGGTGTTCCATAACTCTCATCGACCCCAAAAGCCTATCAAATTACAATTAGCAGTCACCTTATATCGCTTGGGACGTTTTGGAAATGGGGCATCTGTACATGATGTTGCACAAGTAGCAGGCTGTTCACCTGGAGCTGTAATGCTCTACACACATCGGTGCTTCATCGCTATCACCTCCCTTCATGACATGTTTGTTCGGCCTCTAACTGATGAAGAGAAAGAGAAAGAGAAAGAATGGGTTGACTCAAAAATGGGGTTTCAAGGACTGTGGAGAGAGGGCTGGGTGATGTACGATGGAACAATCATTCCTTTGGCATATCAGCCATCATCGAATGGTGCTGCGTATTTTACCAGAAAACATAACTATGGTCTAAACCTTCAGGTTTGTGGCATATGTATGTTTCTGTATTGAAATATTGACTATAATTTTAGGTTGGAAATACACCAAGCAACCTTCGAATTGTAGATTATGCTCATGGATTTACGGGATCAGCTCATGATGCGACAGTCTTTCAGCATACTGCGGCCTCAAAATTTCCTGAATGATTCTTCAAAGGAGAGGAGTTTGCATGGGCTGACTCAGCCTACCCTGTTAACTGTCACACTATTCCTGTTCACAAGCGACCGGCTGCCCTTGAAAGGCAGAACATGATATTTGATGGTGCTGTTGCACATCTTCGTGTTAGGTCTGAGCACTGTATGGGTGCGCTCAAGACAAGGTTTCAGTGTCTTAGGGGTTTACGCAGCATAATTGGATCCAACAACAGCCATGTAGATGCCTGTCGGTGGATGACAGTCTGCATTATACTTCATAATCTTATAATTGATGTTGAAGGAGACACAGCTCATAATGATGTTATACCCCCTCCTCTTGAGCAAGTTGGGCAGGAGAATGGGGCGGCAGGTGTAGCAGAGCCTGGTGTTGAGAGAGAGGATGTGGATATGGATAACAATGGGGAGAGGAAGCGTTTTCAGTTAATTTCAGAGCTTTTAGCATATCGAGAACTGACTGGTCGAGTATTTTAATAGTAAAATCAATTTATTAACAACTACGTATGCTACCTACTACCTATCTATGAAATGTAACTGAAACAAATGACAATCTAAGGAGCGTTTGTGTTTAAATGAGTGACTATGATAAAACGAGTGGCTAAAATTAATAAAAGAATATAAGAACACACACGCACTAATCTTCAGGTTCACTGGATCGAGAAAAGGCACCATCATCCCAGTCAGACGAGTAAGCATGTATGTCAGGGCTGATATCACGTTGGCGGGGTTGAGCTTGGGACGATGAACCACAAGAGGGGCTAGGTGTGTCGGATGATGATGACAAACCATATTCCTTCATTAATAACTCTCGTCGTCTCCTAGCTGACTGTTTAGAAATCAAGCCCACTTCTTTTTCCCGTATAAGAAGCTCTCTCTCTTCGATACAGATGCAACGGTGTTTATTCTCTCGATCTTCAGCATGTCGGGCCTCAATAAGTGCCAGAGTGCGTCTAAATTATATCAGTATAATTATACCATGTAAATTTATGCAACACTTACTCCGACATTTTGAGAAATGAATCCTCGATAGCAAGGGAGTGGGTGCGTTTATTTGTGGTAGTAGAGAGGGGTTTAATTACGCCATGGGCCTTCTGGACTGCACTTTGTAACAAGGTTGAGCCATACAGAACTGGCTTTCCTGCAAGCGTCGCAGGTGGTGCCTGGGCAGCACCAGAAAGCTCTGCTGACACTGATGGTGGATCTGGTGTAGGAATAGGTTCGGAGGGAGGAAGAGGGGTAGACAGAGTGGTGGAAATAGCCAGGAGGGTAGGATCAATCATGCTGTCGTCAACAGCGTGGTTCTGTTGCCCGTTATACCCTTCAGGTGCTTGAAATAACACAGTCTGGTGCCCGTTTGGCCCGACACCAGTGGTTACACCTGGTGGATTGGTGTTGGGACGAGTAGAGAGAAGGGAATGGAGTTTAGGAAAGAACGGAAACTGCTGGGTAATCTCAGCTAAATTAATTAGAATAATAATGATTAGATTTCGACACAAGATCAACAATAAGGGAAGACATACCCCAAAGATTAAGGGCACGTGCAGTCGTCGTTCCGTTAGGCCCATCAGGAGGGATAAAGCAATCTGGAAGTCGTTGGTGGCTATCACCCAGGTTGGAGGGTGCTCCGTCAGACTCGGATGGATTCTCTACACCATTCCCAGTCTGATTCAGTCGTCCCAGATGTTCCCGATAGGTTTTCTTTAAGCTGATGTAAACATATGAGCTATAACGATTCATGAACACTGTGAACAAGCCCTTACCTGTCCCATTTTGCTGATGTACGCTTCCCTGCTGACTCGGGATCAATGGCATAGATATGAGGAATCACCTCCTTGGCAATTCTCTTGAAGACTTGTGTCTTTGCCTCGGAGGTGGTCTTCTATTTGAAAATGAGTATATCTGACCATAAGGTAAACATTTTCACTCACGCTGTCCTTATCGCGCCCAATAGCAATGTTCCTGTTCTCGTTTGTATCCGCTGCACCAATCATTTTCCAGACCAGGTTATCAGACCATGTTACTGCTGGAATCTTGGGTTTTTCGGGCACGGACTTGGAACCAGACGAGCGCGGAGCCATTTGGGACACAATTGACAGATGCAAGACGATGGAGGGAGGGAAGAAACCGTATTACATTCATTTTCGAGCCCAGATACCTATCTAATTGCCTTGAGGCGTGTGCGTGGGCGTCGTGTGAATATTAGTGACTAATGTGACGAGACCTGCAGCTGCGACCTGCAGCTGACCTGCAGATTCTGCAGGAATTATTGAACGGACCTAGTATAGCAGACGAGTTCCAGCACCTACCAGTTATAGAATCGACTGCTGGTTGTCAGGAGTTCGTCGTTGCATGTGCGATAGAAATTTCCATGATCCTATTTGATTTTAAGGCGTATGATTGCGGTGCTGCTAATCATCTGGTAGGGCTTAACACCAGCAGCCTCACCATCCGGGAACAGGAGCAATACATGTATGTTCGTGGATTGTCTTACATGCTGGTGGAATGGATAGGCCATCACTATGACATTCAAGTCGATGGAGAACGGCCCAATGTGACTGCGTCCAGTACCTTGTGGTCATTCAACGACATTCTATTTGCGATAGGTCAGTTCCTTGCAGATGTTGTTTGTTATCAGCGACGTGCCCAATCTTCTCGGATTGATGGTGCACCTGGATGTAATCCAGATCTCCTGGAGGTTTACATTTGCAAAATTTTCAGCAAAAATGGTGTTACGAACGATGTTTACCAGGGATATCATATTCGCTCAAAGGAAATAGCCATTGTTGGAGATTCAAACCACCACATCACATATGGACCAATCTTTACAGGCACCTGGCATGCAAAAAAATGAAGCAATGTGGGGAATTACCAGGCAAAAGGTATTCAGTTTACTTTGTTATAAGCACAACTCTCACTCCCAAAATATAGATTTACAAACAATCATGTCCATCACCTGTAGAGGCTAGGATCATATATGAGGGCCTGTCTGTGGCCAGTCTCCCCTCATCTATCCAGACTGTCCTTGGACAGCACTGTCCACAGGCAGTGGGTGCTGGGGGAGCACTGCTGGGGGGATTTCCAGGGGTGGGGGATGGGTAGGGGGGTGGGTAGGGGTATATAGGGGGTGAAATAGGTGATATTCCGGGGGTAGGTGGATGGGTAGGGGGTTGGGGATAGGGGGGATGGATGGGGGGATACTGGATAGGGGCTGATGGCTTATCTAGCTGGGTGGGGGTTGGGCAAATGTTGTCGGATAGATATGATATGGGTATGGGGGTGTAGAGAAAAAAATCAGGATCCCGGAATGGGTATTTTCGGGGTGGGGGGATCAGTGGTTGGCGAGCAATTAAGGAAATACACTCTCAGAGCTGGCGATAAATCAAAATAAATCGAAAAAATAATATAAATCATGAATAGCACACTCATTTTTGCTCCGATTGAGCTGAAATTTGAACGCAGCCTCCCACATATGATCCCTATCGACCCTTAAAAAAATGTTTTTTTACATGGGTCACTTGAAAAGCCCCTATCTTTGGCCCAAACAGTATCCTGCTCAATATCACACCGCTCTGGGCATTATTTTGGGTGATCTATATATCGTTAGAAAGCTATTAACAGCCTCTATAAGATCCCACCATCTGATCTGCCAAATTGTACCAGAAACTCAGCAGATCAGGTTCGCTTTTTCCGCTTTTTCAGCCCCTATTCCCCCTACTACAATTATTTCCTCAATATTGCTTCGCTTTTGGCACCATTTGGGGGGTTATATATATCATTAGAAAGGTATACACTATATCTATCTGTTCATGTGGTCCGATCTGCCAAATGTGGCCACAGAAGCAGCAGATCTGCTCTGGTTATTGTGCATTGATTAAATGAGCCCCTATTTACAAATCAAATCTTCGTCCTGATCAGGAATATTAGTGTGATGTCATTGATCCCATTTAATCTCATCAATCCTCATTAATTAGCTTCGCTTTTTTGGGAAATTGGCATCACTGATCCGCTTTCAGGCACAAATGACATCACACTAATTAATATTCCTCCTCCACCATTATTGCAGCATTTATTCCACCGCTTTTTTGGCACTTTTATATGGACATATTAATATCAATGGAAAGCTACAGCTGCCTAGTATTTGAATGTGAATTTTATTTATTTATTTTCTTGCAGGATATTACCCAAAACAGCTCCGCTTTTTTGATAATCAATTGCCCCTATTTATTAATAGCATTATTACTGCTGCATTTTCCACCGCTTTTTTGGCACCTTTTCTGCACACCATATATACCATAAGAAAGCTATAAGTGTCTAGTTTAAGAACATGCCCTTATATCATCACTATCCTCACTGGGGATTGCACCATTCAATTTCGCTTTTTTGGTAATTAAATGAGCCCCTATCTTTAATTATATTTCTTTGTGCACCATTTGTATTTATTCCCTTTATTATTGTAATTGACATATATATATCACCAGAAAGCTACAAATGTCTACTTTCAGGATCTGAAGACAGATCATGAATGTTGTGCTTGTGGATGGAGCAATTGCATTTCGCATTTTGGATACTAGAGCGTGGGAACACCCTTTGATCCTCCTTCTCCTCCTCCTCCCTCCGCATTTTTGGCTTCATTCCTCCACACCCCCTGAAGCTATGAACATGAAATTTGGTACATCTGTTCAGAGGTATTATTTAATGTCTCTCCACAGCCCAATAATGAAAATACACACTATCCTGCATTCTATCAGCATATTCATACATAATCCCTTAAATCCTCAAAAAAGCGCACCAAAATGTAATGCTTCTGTATGGTTTATACTAGTAAATGATATTTAAATGTCAATATTGCACACTAGGGATTTGAAATCCAATGGAAGTGCATTATATGTCCCTATATTTGCATGTAGAATTCACAAAATGAATATTTCTGTTAGTCTGGGCTCCTATGGCTTTATCCATTAGTATTTCACTCCATATCTACATCACTAGCATTGACCAAGCGTTCATATACATCATATCTAACATTCTACACAGCCCACCACCTGATATATTGAGCCATATTCATAATATTAGCCATATATATATGCAGGGCTTAAAATATACTATCCCGCAATTTACCATACAATAGCAACATTATTTTACTTCATAAATGGTAGGAAAGGAACTTATTAACTCTAGTTACACAATGCAAAAAACCCCAAGTGATTTGGACAAGTGTAGCCATCTGTAGGTTCAAAATGGTGTGCAACCATCATAGTTGATGCTGGGTGTTTCAAGAATACACACTATCACCACTACATCAAACTCCTTCTGACCGCTTTTTTGAGGCTCCACCCTTCCACAATTATCCAAATCACTTCAAACTTTTTGTGAACATTACATATCATGTCTCTCCATCTATCTGTATGTTCTGATTAAATTATTTTGTCTCTGATCCTCTGTCATAAGCTTATCAGTGGAAATTTGGACGATTTTGAGACCTGCTCAGAATCTTTTGGGGGTGGGCTACTTTTGAAGGCACGATTGAAGCGTCTTCAGAATAGTTTGGAGCATGTTGAAGCGGTCAATATTCATGAAGGTATTCATCGATTACTATTCTGCATACCCTGAGGTAGTATTTAGTGTTTTCTATTCTGTTGCTTGAACTTTGGAAGTGGTTGAGAGTCAAGTTCAATGGTTTTACATGCTATGACTAACATTCAAAGGTTTGTTTACCAGTAGATCAGCTAAAGAAATATATTATTAGGAATATATGGTGCAAATATAGTATTTTGATAAGTAATTGGTGAATGTAATGAGTGGAAGCCGCTCTATTTGTATATAAGCGGAGATATAGACATATATATGATATATGTAGAGGTGTACCAAATTTCATGTTCATAGCTTCAGGGGGTGTGGAGGAATGAAGCCAAAAATGCGGAGGGAGGAGGAGGAGAAGGAGGATCAAAGGGTGTTCCCACGCTCTAGTATCCAAAATGCGAAATGCAATTGCTCCATCCACAAGCACAACATTCATGATCTGTCTTCAGATCCTGAAAGTAGACATTTGTAGCTTTCTGGTGATATATATATGTCAATTACAATAATAAAGGGAATAAATACAAATGGTGCACAAAGAAATATAATTAAAGATAGGGGCTCATTTAATTACCAAAAAAGCGAAATTGAATGGTGCAATCCCCAGTGAGGATAGTGATGATATAAGGGCATGTTCTTAAACTAGACACTTATAGCTTTCTTATGGTATATATGGTGTGCAGAAAAGGTGCCAAAAAAGCGGTGGAAAATGCAGCAGTAATAATGCTATTAATAAATAGGGGCAATTGATTATCAAAAAAGCGGAGCTGTTTTGGGTAATATCCTGCAAGAAAATAAATAAATAAAATTCACATTCAAATACTAGGCAGCTGTAGCTTTCCATTGATATTAATATGTCCATATAAAAGTGCCAAAAAAGCGGTGGAATAAATGCTGCAATAATGGTGGAGGAGGAATATTAATTAGTGTGATGTCATTTGTGCCTGAAAGCGGATCAGTGATGCCAATTTCCCAAAAAAGCGAAGCTAATTAATGAGGATTGATGAGATTAAATGGGATCAATGACATCACACTAATATTCCTGATCAGGACGAAGATTTGATTTGTAAATAGGGGCTCATTTAATCAATGCACAATAACCAGAGCAGATCTGCTGCTTCTGTGGCCACATTTGGCAGATCGGACCACATGAACAGATAGATATAGTGTATACCTTTCTAATGATATATATAACCCCCCAAATGGTGCCAAAAGCGAAGCAATATTGAGGAAATAATTGTAGTAGGGGGAATAGGGGCTGAAAAAGCGGAAAAAGCGAACCTGATCTGCTGAGTTTCTGGTACAATTTGGCAGATCAGATGGTGGGATCTTATAGAGGCTGTTAATAGCTTTCTAACGATATATAGATCACCCAAAATAATGCCCAGAGCGGTGTGATATTGAGCAGGATACTGTTTGGGCCAAAGATAGGGGCTTTTCAAGTGACCCATGTAAAAAAACATTTTTTTAAGGGTCGATAGGGATCATATGTGGGAGGCTGCGTTCAAATTTCAGCTCAATCGGAGCAAAAATGAGTGTGCTATTCATGATTTATATTATTTTTTCGATTTATTTTGATTTATCGCCAGCTCTGAGAGTGTATTTCCTTAATTGCTCGCCAACCACTGATCCCCCCACCCCGAAAATACCCATTCCGGGATCCTGATTTTTTTCTCTACACCCCCATACCCATATCATATCTATCCGACAACATTTGCCCAACCCCCACCCAGCTAGATAAGCCATCAGCCCCTATCCAGTATCCCCCCATCCATCCCCCCTATCCCCAACCCCCTACCCATCCACCTACCCCCGGAATATCACCTATTTCACCCCCTATATACCCCTACCCACCCCCCTACCCATCCCCCACCCCTGGAAATCCCCCCAGCAGTGCTCCCCCAGCACCCACTGCCTGTGGACAGTGCTGTCCAAGGACAGTCTGGATAGATGAGGGGAGACTGGCCACAGACAGTCATGATATAGAAATCTAGCCTCTATGGCTGTGTCCATGGGTAACAGCAATGGTGAACGTGATATCCGTCAGAGTTCAACGGAGGGACAAGAATGGTTTATGTATGGATTATCAGGTATGTATTTGGAAGTATCTCTATAACCAGTTGATTCATTATTCCTGGACCACTACCAGATGACACATTTGAAGAGGAGTCAAATTCTAACAGCTCAAGACCGCGTAAAAAGATGCGCACATCATAACGATAACTCTCTTCCATCACTTGCTGTCATTTAATCAAGCAAACACCCTATTTCATTGTTCACAATTTTTAGACTGAAAGACCATAATGTTCATGCTTCCACTTGATTTATATATAGATTTTTATTCCAATAGACTATCAGACTTGAATTATTCAAATATTTTTTCTACCTTTTAAGTGATTAATTTGAATTATTGGATGCGAGAAGAGTCATGTGATGTGTTCAGCCCTATTAAGAAATTAAATGTTCAGCCATCATTGAACGAATCTCACATCTCTTATCCTCTCCCACCACAACACCTTGTATTATCGTCTGCTGGCACTGAACATCTGTATATTATAATGCATGTAGAGCCTCTGTCACGCAATTTAAGCCAGCTTACCAACGCCAAATCTTCACAGATTGTATGTATCACTTGAGCATGACCCAAACACCACCAGACCATGCGCCTCAGACTGACTCTTCTGTGGACGAAACATTGGTAAACCTCCTGCTTGCTAGAATTTATACCACATTACTCATATGATCCATAGTGGGAGCCGTTCTTCTTAAGGAGTGAAAAGGATGTCAGTGAGATGTTGTCTGCTGCCCAGTCATTATGCAAACAACACTTGCAGACCAAGGAGGGCTTGATTCAGCAGCTGAAGAGTGTGGTTGATGCACTCTGTCAAGTTGAGCAAAGGCTATCTACATTGGATCTTCAGCTTGGGCGGCTGTACTACACAATTGGCGCATCTGGATACCCTATACCTATTTCCTTACATCCACAACCACTCGCATATACTATATCTCAGCATGGAGGTGAGTCGTTTCATGTTTAAACTTGTCTCCTTTTAAAATATTTGACATGTTTGTTGCTTGTCTAGCCACTCTCACTGTGTCTGGAGAGGAGGGGCGCACGATATCTGTAGTCTTGTATTAGTTATTAAGCATGAGTCAATTTTATTATTTTTTTTTCAATGTCAAATGAATTTTGGGTTTAGACAAAATATTCCATTTAAATTGCCACTCCGTTCAGGGCTGCATTGTTCTTTGGGATTCCAAAGAAGTTCCTAGTAAACCCCCAAGTTCCGTTCAGGGGTGCTGTGGCAAAATAAATATATGAAAAGACTTCAGAACAGACTGACTTCAACTTGTTCCATTTTTTCAACCTTTATTTCGGACTTGCTCCCTCGTTTTTACTCTGACATTTTTCTCCTTAACTATGCCGACTTCCAAGACCCTAGGAAAAGGTCAAGGTCAAACTGCACCCTCTGGACGAAAGAAACAAGGTGCATCAACTGCTTCATCTAGAAAAGGCGAGTACTAACCAGTCGTTGAGACAAACATGGCACTTAAATTCCACATTCACACATCTACAGGTTCCTCTTCTCAGCAAGCTCCATGTGGTAAAGGCGAGTTGGCTTTATTTTTGTTATTTATTCGTTTTTTCAAACTTAATCTCTCAGAAAATAATCCCTGTGGTCCTTCCCAGTCAGCTCCTTCGAAGAAAGGACAAAGCAGAAAAAAGCCAGATCCCCAACCTCTTGACCCTGTAGAAGGTGCATATTATTCTCCACAGTACTTGCATGGTTCGCTGACCTTTCTATTCATCAGAAGAACCAAGTCCACAGGCAGCCGGTCTACAAGCTGATCCTCAGAATGTCACCAACCGACTAGGCTGCCCTCAGCGTCAGAGGATTAGTCGCATTGATAAACTGGCTAAGGAGTCGGAGGTGATTGGGGGTGATTTGATGCGAGTTATGGAGAAGACACGAGGCCATAAGCACAAACCCAGCAATAGTGTTGATCCTGGTTTGGTCGACATACCAGATGATGCTCCTCCTAATAGCATGGCTCCTGCTGTGAAGAAGCAGAGAATGGCACTCCCTAGCAAGGTCAGGTTCCTGGTATTGACCTAATACACTGATCTAACTCGCATTACAGAAACGAATGACAATGTCCCACAATGAGAACACCGCAGGTTTGACAAGCACCAACCCATTCGCCAATGTTGCTACAAACGACATGCTTTCTCCTCCACTCTCGCTCTCGCAAGCTCATGCATTATTGAATAGATCTTCTAATTTGTCCAAGACATCCTCTCAACAACCCCAAGCATCTTCGAAGACACCCTCTCAACAACCCCAAGCAGCCTTAAAGGCGTCCTCTCAACCTCAAGCATCTCTCGCTGCCCCAAAGTACATGTTTGGCCAACAGAAGAGACAACTTGGTTCCATCTACGAGGACAATGACGACACGATGATGTATGATCACCCTGATTCCATTGGAGAAGGTAAATACATGGCTTTCTACTAGCTGTGACTATGAACAGTTGATTGTTTATTTATCTAGTAGCTCACCATGAATCTGTCGCAAATCAGCCTGAGGACAAACACGAAGGAGATTGGGCAAGTATGCAACCCAGCCGTTTTCACTTACAGCACATCTTCTTGTCGGACTCTGAGTCAGATCAAGAAGGTAGCACCGCTCCCAATGACAATGAAGCTATGCAGGAAAACAAGGGTGAAGACTATGAAGGTGCCCAGGAAGACAACTGGGAGGAGATAAGTGTGCATAACAACGAGGATGGAGGTGACTTTGGCAGTAACTATCGTATTTTCTTCCATTAATTGTCTTTCCTGATGTCGTTACTACTAGATGAGAATGACGACAATGACCACGACAACTACAATGATGACCCCAATGATGATGATGACCGCGACGATGATTACGATGGCGACTATGATAACCACAATGGGGAGAACCTGAATGACGATGTCAATGATTACATGGACACAGACGCTGGTGAGTGTATTAATGTTCTTGTGTCAGTCTTTTCATTTATGATTATTAATAATTATTTTTAAACCCCAGGCCTGACAGTTGATGAGCAATCGCCATCTGAGGCAGATCAAGAAGCAAATGAAGCTTTGCAAGCACCTGTAGTTGACAACGTGAGTAAAGGTTTTTTATTTATTTTAGAAGTTGTATCTATTCATCACATTTGAAGCAGATCGATGTCCTCGACGATCATCGTGCTCGAAATAAAGATTGTCGTCCTCCTCAAGAGGAATGCCTGACCAAAGCTGCTCGACAACAGAATGCACTAACTGGCCTTATCAGGGACATTCAGGAAGATCCATTTGAAGCACAAGACATCGAAGAAGATCATGAAGACGAGGGTGAAGGCGCTCAGAGTGAAGATGATGATAGCACTGATGTCCACCCTAAAAGAGCACCCAGAAATTCTCGACACTCTGATAAGCGTTCACCCACTACCCTAGCATTCTACCATGGTCCATGGAAGATGGTCCTAGCTTCAAGCAAGCTCCATTGGCGCTGTAATCTCGCTATTGGTAATGCATGGCCTTCCTGTCAAAATGACCTCCATTTCGTCAAGGCAATCCTCATGCGTCTCCTTCATTACCAAGGAGAAGGCGTCGTATTTGATGATGGTGAGTTGACTTCTAAACGTATCACATCTAATACTAACGAGCATTTTAGAGTTTGAGGTTGATCGTCACATGTTGATTCTGGTGCAACATTCCATGACATCGTTTTTTCATTCATTTTTTACTAATGAGTTTCTACAGATATTTCAGGAAGCTTCCACCTTCCAAGGAAAATTGAAAGATTACATCTGACCCATCCTCCCAATGTTCTACAAGGATGTTGTACCTGATGAATATGAAGGGAATCAATTGGTTGTATATGATGCTGTCATTGAAAGAGTGAAGGCGATGCTGGATGATGGAACCTACCACCATGGTCTCGAAAAGGATAGCTTGGTATTTATTCATTGTTTTTGTCTGTCTTGGTGATGGCTTCCAACTGACATTTCTTTAATTGTGACAGGGGAAAACCAATAACTTTGCTCACCCTTGCATCGGCCATGTTATTCAACAATTCTTCTATGGCAAGCCTGACGTGATCACGTGTTCGTTCCCAGATGACTTTTCTCGAGAAGTACCACTTCGAGTCGTCGCCCTGGTTGCAACAGCCGTAGGCGTTTTCTGCTCTTTCGTTGATCCTGTCTGATATGTGACATGTGGCAGATTATAGCTTGTCTTGAGGAATACCTCGCCACTGGGAAACAAAGGAATCTAACTTTCGATTCCAAGGGTTACCATGGCACGTACAACAACATAGTCGCAGCAATTAACAAGGTAGATGCTGATGAGTATCATGGGAAGAAATTACAAAACATGTGTTGTAGCTGGGCAGCAGCAGGAATGTAAGAGGTTTTCGAATTATCATTGACATGGAGAATCTGATGACCTTGCAATTAGGGCGTTGCTTAAACCTGTGGAGGAACCCAAAGGAAGGGCTGTTCCTGTTAATCTGGATTAGTGACTGGCTTAGATGTTGCTCTATACCCTCACCATCATCTAATTACTTGCTCCTCCCTCTTCAAAGTCGCCTAGTAGAGTAATTATTGTTTGTCACCATACTATAGCCCCTATGATAATAATTATTCAATTTATTTCAGTATCATAATGGCTGGTCCCCAATGTATCGCTAAGTATATTCTGAGGAATGTAGGTAGTTATCTAGACAACACTCGAACAACTTCGGAGACATCTATAGAATAAAGGGAGCAATACAGATCCTACCGTGACACCACTAGAGCGTTACAGAACCGAAAAGGGACACTACAGAGTGCTACAGATTAACCAGGGTCACTACTCGGCACTACATAGCACCCAGTGATGGCTACGTAAATAGGTACCCTTACTACAGCACTACAGCACTACGTAGTGCTACGTAGTGCTACATAGTGCTCCATAGCACAGACAAGATTTGCTGATGCACCGAGATTTATTGACTCGACCTTGGTAATTGTTCTATATGAGATGCTCATAAACGAGTGAACTGGGACGGAAGTGGGGAGTTTGTTAAGTGTACCCTTGCCGGGGTTCATTGGACTTCACCCCTACAGTAGTTTTAAATGAGATGCTTGATTATCTTAAGACAGGGCACTACTTGGATGTAATATCAGCGTTGCACAGTGTATCAATTTCAATAAAAGGAAGATAGGATTTGGATTATATGTTGTAGAGGAATGTGGAACAGAATGACAATAAAATCTACCAGAATGGATAAAGCACAATAATATGGAGATGAATGACATGAACCGCATGACATACGGCTCAGAACTAAACAAAACAATGGAATAGTGAAAAAGGATGAATGGGAATCATGACGAAAATGAGACTGAGTAGGAAAGTTAATGGAAGTGCAAATGGAGAGTCCTGCAAGATGCACCATCAATCAGAGCACAAACAATTGATAAAGAAAAGATGGATACATCAAACATACCTTCAACTTCATTTCCCATGCTTGAAGATTTTCGCAACATGACGCTTGGAAGCATCGATTGTGAAACGACCAAGATCTTGGAGGACAATGGGTTGAGATGCTGCCACATGCTCATTCAATTCAATGTCATCAGCAAGTTCTGGCTCTTGTGCCCATTTCCAGAATACAATTTTCTGCTTCATGTTTGCTGGTCGTGCATTGGCTAAGATCGACTTGCGGAGATGATAAGCAGCATCCCTACACCCAGATGGCAATTCCCCATAGTTGATAAATTGATTGATGAACTTTGTGAGTGTCTTGTGATTCTCCCTCTGGTTGCTCTGGAGGATGGCCCTGAGGTTGGCATTAGTTTGTGCTTCGGGTTGGGCCATGTCAAGCTCAATGATTTGCTTTTCCTGAAGAGCACCCTGGATGTGGTCATGTAGGTCTTCATAGAGATGGAGGGATTTTGAAGTTGGATAGTACCAGAAGGCACTAATGAGCATGGGCCAACGATCAATTGCCAGAAGTGCTGAGTTTCTAGTATTCATAAATCTGATGACATCAGTGCTTGGACTCTTAACAAACTCCTATAGAGGGTCAGTAAATAATACAGGAAAGATAACATAAATATTTCAACAATTACCTTCAAAGTTTCATCCCTCAGTTGTGCAAAGTTGGACTCTGCTCGGTTTTGAGTCTGTTCGTTGTGTACAGTGTCCCACATGGTGGTGATCACTATTGGTAAAAAAGTAGTGGAATTGTCTTCAAGAAGGTTCTTGAGCATCTTGAATGTTCTGCGCCGACTTCCGGGCAGTCGAGTTTCTGTAATAGGGGTAAAATATAAGATACTAATAGAGTAATGGATACTATATTAGAACAAATTAGTTCAGTTGCCCAGTCTAGATGAGAAGAAATAGCATACTGGTTGTCCTCGGTCCACTTTTTTACCATGTTCACAACTTCGATCTCTGAGATCTTCGAGTCCGAAAATCCGGGGGTATCGATCAGATATACTGGGCGCATTGGGCTGCGCAAGTTGGTGACCATAACATTTACAAGTCGGTAAGCGGTGACAGTCTGTGTGTATCCTGCTAGCTGGTCCTTCGAGATTGACAGCTTCTGAGATTTGCCCGCAAATGCTTCAATGAACTGGAACATAAAGCAATAGTAAAACATTCGGATTTATTGCAGGTAAGTGAGAAGGATGATATTTAACTTACTGAACTTTTCCCGGCACCAGTAGGTCCCATGATGCTGTACCAATGCATTATTAAATACATCCCGAGTTCACAGATATTGTACAGATTATACATACAGATATAGGATTGGACGCGGGTTCCAGGGTATGCGGGTGGTCACAGGTTCGACAGAAATATCACCGGTGATTTTAATGTCTTTGAGTCCAGGAATATCCATAGCGAGAGTGATAGTAAGCAAGTAACGTTGCGAAATTGAAGATATCGTCGAGTAGGCGAGATGCGAGATGGTGAACGTTGAAGTGCAAGGTGTGATGGACAGTCGGGTGCGTGTCAGACAGGAGGCAAGCGTCCCGATTATCTTAGGCAGGTGATCGTTCAATATTTTATCTTATCACACAGCTCCCGTATCTTCAGTCCCTGCATACTACAGTACAATCACAATTCATATCATGAAATGCGTAACCGATAAATGTGTCTATATCTTCCTAGTTTCATCCAGCCGTTTTCAGCATTTCAGGCAAGAAGACGGTCAGGCCATGTCCCTATGAGCACGTCCTGGAGCGTCAACGCTCAGGCTTCATCACTCCCCGTGCTTGCGCTCCCATCCCCGAATGTCGGCTATGTCGTCCCTTTGGGTGCTCTCACTCTCGTCAGCCTCCTTACACACAATTTAGACAACAAATGGTCGCTTCCAGAATCCATACCCATCGCTTCACTGAGGAGCGAGCGAAATCCCTTCGTCCCTCGTGACATTACCCCAATATGGCCCTAAAACTAAGGTCCTTCTGCAATCCACCATTCCAGTACTCTCGCGCAGCCCTCTATCGCCATCCATCCACACGCTAACATAACGCGACACCCCACCTCGTCGTATATGGTGAATACAATGAAGAATTCCGTTGGGGAGATGGGTTCCAACGACCGCAGCAACTGGCAATGTTATTGATTTTGAGAAGTGAGAACGTGCGCATGGTCCTCTGAGACGAGATTAGGATTGGTGGTGGAGGAATAACCTCGTTCTCCGTTTCAGAGGCTGGGTGGATGTGCGGGAGGAAGGCGAGACATCAACAGATGTGATAGTTGTAAGGTGGAAGGATTCCATCGTCCGACCTTCATGACAATCCCACCACCTCCAAAGAGCTTTCCTGGGCCATCGGCGACGCTCAGAGCTGGTAGAGATAAATGAAAAACAGGGTATGCTGTTCAAGTTCGTGGTCCAAGAGGTTTGAGGCCGATCGGCGGACGGAAACTTGATGTAAACGTGAAAGTGGTGGTACATGTCCACGTCGCAGCTCCTTGCACAGGCACAGCCACTGATTCTTGCGCTCCCTCCTGGGGTTGACAATGGATAGGCGACAGCGCTGTTACACTGGGTGAGCCAGGCGCGTTAAATGTTCCCATAAGGGTGGTATTAAGGACGATCACGAGGAGAGGGGAAGGATGTGGTGCGATTGGATCACAAGGGAAATACGGCGAGCACAATCACTGACTGCAAGTAGCTCTCAAACCCGTAATTTGAAAATTAAAATGCCATTACTCGATCTAAATACACAAAAGATGCTGAATTTCAGTCAGATATCGGCGGCATAATGTAGGAGTGACAATAAGAGAATTTGACTCACAAATAGGTATCTCGCTCAAATCATCCATCGTTCCTATGAGTACCAACCCTCCTCTCCTACCCCATTTCAAGCCATCCTCCTCCTCCTTCAGCTCCAACTCCATGTCAACCCACATTCCATCCTTCTTTCGCCCCAAACTCAATGCCAATCGCGCCCAGATGGTACCCCCTCTCATCCACCGCGCTGCCCCACCCCATACTCCGACCACCCCCAACAACAACGATTCCTGCGTCATCAATGACGCCCAGAGACAGCGAACTGCCATGAAAAGCAGCGTGAGGTGTTAGGGCAGGTGTTCCAGGAGGAGTGAGGCCCATCCCGCGAGCCTGGCTTGACGTAGAGGTGAAAGTGGTCGCGGGTCCACGTGGCCCGCCCGCCGAGTCACCTCATGCTACCACTTCCACCCTCTTGCTTCCTCCCTTGTTCCAACTCGTTCAGCACACAATATCCACCAAGCATCCATCACGACGAACAGGGGTTAAAAAAGAAAGAAAAACAGGCTAAGGACATTGAACATCGCGTTAACCAAAGCTGAAACGATGCCTCCATGAGTGACGTGAGGAGGGGAACGGGAAGAAGATACCCGATGCGATGGACATTGAAAGTCTTGGCAAGGCTGGAGTGAGCTGTGCGGGGTTGGTATACGAATATAGGGTGAACGGCCACGCCGGCGATGAGAAAATGGTACTGGTAGAGAGTTCTGTTGAGGATATTCAACGATGGGTGAGATCGCGTCAGTTCAGGGAGGTTCTAGGTGAGGTTCATGGGGAACGGTGGGTCTTGTTGAGAGAATGCCTGCGGTATAGTCACAGGCGGAAAAAAAAAAGGGAAGGACGTGTCAGAGCTTTAGTCGCCGTTGACGCCGTAACAGAGTGCAGAAGGGGAGGTTGAAGATGTTGACGTTGAAACGTCGGTTTGGGAGCGGATTTTTGAGAAAAACCCGCGCCTTTGATCCATCCTATACGCTCCTCCAAGAGGGTAAGCCATCGGTGATGATCAGATTCCCGATATCGACATGCCCCATCATGCCAATATTCTCAGCAACCCTACTCCGAACTCATAGCTCCCCTCTCGCCAGCTGACAGCTACCGAGGCCGACCCAAATTCCGATCCTGCACTCCAACATGAGCACACGCGGTACAACAAGATAAGGTTGGCCATCTGACCGCTGCGTCTTTTTACCAGATCTTCAGCATCTTCAAGTCGTCCAGGTAATAAATGCACATACCTATTCCCAATCCTTCGTCACATAGGCTCCTTCGTCTTTGACACGTAGCACATAAATTGAGAGGGAGTGATGGACGTGGCCTCTGGTCATCTATCGTAATAAGGATGAGTGAATCAAGTTAGACGTCCACAGGCCTTTTTGAAGAACGGATAAGCTGTAGCATAATTTACGAGCCAGTGGAGGAGGCGGAAGGGATCATGGATGTATGGTAGGGACATGACATAGACTTAATAGAACGCGACCATCGGACGGCGACAGAAGAAAACAATAGGGTAGAATGATAGCATTGTTCTAAATGAATACACTGAAAACGGCGACATGAGTCAGAGCCATGAAGAATAAATGGAATACGCACATATATCTAGTTTAAACAATTTTGAAAGCCATTAGGGACACCATGGATACCATGGCGTCTACAGCGCGACCAGCACGTCGTAAAAAGGCCAGTGAAACAGGATAGGGCCCAACGCAATCCTAACCACTGAATCTACGCTGTAACGACGAATCTCCAACCTAAATAAAGAACATAGATGAAGAGAGGCGAGGATGAGATGAGTGTCGTTCAGCTCAGGTGAGGAAACACGATGGTGGTGGTTTGGGATCAACTCAGTTTGATGGTTTACATACCTTGGTCATCAATTCAAACACCGACATGCCCAATCCTTTGTAGGCGCGATGTCCATGTTCATAGTGTCCCTAATGGAACTCTGTGTTTTGGTTTTCGTTCATTTTATTATCTGAGACTGGATATTCCCCGTACATCGAGTCGTCCATATGTACCGTTCCCATCAGTGTGATTTGCTGGGTTGTATTGCGCCCTCCTCTACATGAACCCGATATTCGTGAACATGTCAATGTGCTTCTCAGCTCCTCTTTTCCTCGATCTTTTCACAGTACACAACGGACGTGTAGCATGGCATTGACAATACGATTGGCATACGCGTCTTCAGACTCGAAGAAAAGACGATCCTCGAACAGCCTGGGTCTATTGAGATTTTTATTCACAACACCATTACACCATTACACCATTACCATTGTACATGGGTTCCTCTGTATTTCACCCTTGCAATGCCCTCGCGGAACGCTGCATGACCGTTCATCCACACACTGATACAATGTGACACCCAACCTCGTCGCATATGGTCAACACAATGGAGAATGCTGTCAGGGAGATGATATTCTAACGGTCGCAGCGAGTGGCTGCGTCGTCGAATTTGAATGATGACAACATGTGCATGGACTTCCGCACCAAGATTGGGGGTAGTGGAGGAGGAATAACGGTTAAAGAGGCCGGGTGGAGGTGCCGGCAAAAGGGGTGACATTAACAGACGCGATAGTAGCAAGGCAGGAACGATTACACCGTCTGACCTCAGTTGCCCCGCCTTCTTTCTCCCTCCTCCACATCACCCCTCATCCTATCGCCTTTTCATCCCCCCAATCAACACTTATTATCTCGAGATATGACTCCAAAATTTCCTCGCACCCTCCCGGCATTAACCCTACAATGAACACGACAATCCGACCACCTCTCAACAACGAGCTTTCTTGAGGCATCAGCCCCATCCAGAGCCAGCGGAGGTCAATGAAAAGCAGGATAGGCTGTTCAAGTTCCTGGTACAAGAGGTTTGAAGCCGATCGGAGGCGTCAGGCCTGACCTAGAGGTGAAAGTGGTGGTGGAGGTCTACGTCGCGGCTCCTCCCAGACACAGCCACCGATTCTTGTGTGCCCTCACCAAAACTTCGCTCGTAATCGGGCTCTAACGGCCTGGCTGGGGTTGACAACAGATGGTCGACAGCACTGTTATGCTGTGAGGCGTACACCGCAAACATTACCGTAAGGGGTGGCGTTGATGACGACGATGAGGGGAGGGGAAGGATGTAGCGCAATTGGATCATCAGCGAAACACACAGCAATCACAATCAGAGGCTGCAAGTAGCTTTCCAATGGATGTGTGATTTGAAAATAAAATGCCATTATTCGATCTAAATACATAAAATGTGCTGAGGCTCAGTTAGATATCGGTGGCATAAGTAGGAGTGATAATAAAATAATTGGACTCACAAATATCTCGCTCAAATCATCTGTCGCTCCTACGACAGCCAACCCTCTTCTCATGCCAGCTTTCTGGCCGTCGTCGTGATTGGTTTCCACCTCCATTTCAACGAGTATTCTATCCTTCTTTCCACCCCCATACCAAACTTTAATCGCGTCAGGATGGGACACGATCTCAGTCATGGCACCGCCCCACACAATACTCCGACCACCCCCAACAACAAGGTTTACTGGATCATGAACGACCCCCAAAGACAGCGAACGCCCATGAAAAGCAGCGTAGTGTGTTAAGGTAGGTGCTCCAGGAGGAGTGAGGTCCATCGCCTGAGCCTAGCCTGACTTATGGGCGAAAGTGCTGGAGGGCCCATGTCGCCTGATCGCCGAGTCTCTCCCAGTTTCCTCACGCGACAATACCCCCCACTTCTGTGTCCCGCCTTCTTCCAAACTCTAGCGTTTCAGTGCCTCAGCGAAAACGGCGCGTCAGACGTCCATAATGAATAACTGAGTTGAAATGTTTTGCTTAGGGGCGTTGAAAGTCGCGTCAGAAAGATGAAACGGTATCTCCTCGGGATTGTCGGTTTTTATGGAGAGTATGGATGGCAAGGCAGCGTTGTGGGAGGTCATGAGACGCAGAGGGCTGAGGGTTGTCGTATAGGAACGAAGAGCGCGATGTAGTGGTCCTTGGAGGATGGTAGATGTCTGGTTGAGAATGTATGCGGTTCCGTCGGAGTAGCAGAGAAACGAGGGACCACATGTTTGCGTTTGAATCATTGACGACGACGTAACAAGGTGTAGGAACGGGAGACAATGTTGAGGTTGGAACGTAGGTTTGGCAAGAGAAACACCTGCGCATTGCATCCATTGTTTATGCTCCTCCAGGACGATGAGCCACCTGTGAAAATCTGATTTCCAGATACTAGATGAAGGTCATCACGACAGCGTCCCAACATCTTCATCTTCCAAACTCAGCCCTTTCTTCACGCCAAGGAAAACCGCCAAAGTAACCACAACCCCCTTCTCCCCTTCTCTGACATATACCCACACGGGACGACAAGACGAGGTGGGTGTGGGCTGCATAACCGGCGCAGCAAGCACATCTGCGTCGTTTGACCAAATTGTCAGCATCTTCAGGTCACCAAAGCGAAAAGTGCATACTTACATGCAAATTTTCGCGACACTAGCCTTCGTCGTGAAGTGAGTTGGCGTCGCGACTGGGAATCTATGATTGGGGATTAGTTAATGAAATAAGATGTAGACTTTGAGAAGGGTCCTCACCTTGCAACGCCTCAACCTGTGCTCCCAAAGCCTAGGTAGAATGCGAGGTCTCTCCTCTCCCTGTAGTAGTGTTCCAAACATGGAGCACGTCTCATCATCACCCGTCTACTCTGCGTTGTTCCCTTTTCTATTCCACAACACAACATATATGACATCCAGGCGCAACATCTTCTCCGAAATTTACTCCAGCTATAAACAGATAATGACCAGAAAGAGAAGAGAGTAGAAGAGCTCGTGGTGTTTATGGTATGCACTTGACGTAGACTGAAAATACGGGTCATCGGATGATGAAGGGATAGCATTGTCCTAAATAATTACACTGAAAATGACATGGTTAGTCAGAGCCATGGCAAGGAGAGAAATACGCACCCACATCTAGTTAACCCGCTTTAAAAACGAGTGCGTACACCTATGACACCTTAGGTGTCTACAGCGTGAGCCACGCGTCATAACGAGGCCAGGAAAAACAAGATCGCGCCCAACGTAATGCTACATATCACCGTAGCTACGCCATTACTTCATCCAAAAATAACTATGAGTCTTCGAACTAAATAAAAGGAGTGGATAAAGAGAGGCGGGGAATGAGGTGAGTCTCGTTCATCTTGGGTGAAGAACGCCGATGATGGTGGTTTGTGACAAACCTGGTTGATGGAACCCTTACCATGACCATCAATTTATGTAAACACCGACAATCAATTTCGCATCCATCATCGACATGGATTGGGATGCACGATGGCTTCGTTCATCGTTACTAGCATCCGTAATTGAACTCCACATCTTCTTTTTCGTCAATTTAATTATCTCGGGCTACATATTCCCTGCGCTTCGAGTCGTGTTCCTGCATGAACCTCTCACATTAACATGATCTCCCGATCCCACCTTTGTCTGCCCCCCAACGCCATCTTCAATTACCAATGGAAGGGTGCAAGTAGAGTCAGTATATACCTAGTCATCACTCTGAGACTGACTTAATTCGTGTGATTGGCTGCAGGAGAATTGAGAATGGGTTTCCTGCATGGGTTTATGATCGAGTCGAACGATGAGCAAACAAGTATAATTGAAAATCTCTATGTAGAGATTAGAGCTCACAAAGAACAAGATTCTGAACAAGAATAACTATTGTATATAATAAGACGAGGCCCGGAGTTATTAGACTTAAGCACGCTAAATTTGGGCTGAGAGCGTCAATGGGATTAAGCCCAAAGTCCAAGACAGAAGTTCGAGAGAAACGAGGGTGGTAAATGGTTGTGATGCGTGATATGGGAGGATGAAACTTACTTTGAGGCTGAAAGCGGATACAAACGAGATGAGGAGTAAACAGGAGCAAGAGTAACATAAACTCCAGGATACACAAGACATCTCAAATGACAACTGAATGTGTTCATCCCACCGTTGTGTTTTCAACCTTGCTTGGCTTTATTAAACTCACCTTGGCTGTTGCTTTTCATGGGATGCTCAAATTTATTATGCTGAGATGGCACAATACTCGGATATAATTTTTCTTGTCATATCAGATTTTATAAATGGAATATACAATTTGGATTACATTAACAAAGCAATGAAACAGTGAAAACGAGTGAATGGGAATAACGATGAATAGAATAACAAGTAGGAAAGTTGATGGAAGGGCAAAATGAGAGTCCTGCAAGAGTGCCAAGGGTGTGAGACACAGACAACACTGAGATGTGCTAAAGGATAATGGATTAGAAAAATGATACCCACATTAGACACACCTCTGACTTCATTTCCTGTGCTTGAAAACTTTTGCAACACAATGCTTGGAAGCATTGAATGCAAAGCAACCAAGATCTTTGAGGACAAGGGGTTGAGATGCTTCTGCATGATCATCTGATTCTCCATCATTTGCATGTTCATGCTCTTGTGCCCATTTCCAGAATAAAATTCTTTGTTTGATGTTTGTAGGGTGTGCATTGGCTGCAATTGACTTGCGGAGATGGTAAGCAGCATCCCTACATCCAGATGGCAATTCCCCGTAGTTGATAAATTGGTTGATGAACTTTGTGAGCGTGACATAGTTCTCCCTTTGGCTACCCTCTAGAATGGCCCTGAGCTCAGCATTGGTTTTTGCATCAGGTTGGGCTAGGTCCAATTCAATAATTTGCTTTTCCTGAAGAGCACCCTGGATATGGTCATGTAGGTCTTGGTAGAGATGGGGAGGTGGTGAATTTGGATAGTTGGAGAAGACTCTGTTTGAACCTAGGGATTTGCGATCAATTGCCTGGAGTGCCGAGTTCCTAGTATTCATAAATTTGATGACATCAGTGCTTGGACTCTTAACAAACTCCTACAGAGGGTCAATAAATGATAAAAAAGGATAAAATAAATATTTAAACAATTACCTTCAACGTTTCATCTCTTAGTTGTGCAAAGTTAGAGTCTGCTCGGTTTTGAGTTTGTTCATTGTGCACAGTGTCCCACATGGTGGTGGTGACTATTAGTGAAGAATTAGTAGAATTGTCTTCAAGAAGCTTCTTGAGCATCTTGAATGTTCGGCGCCGACTTCCAGGCAGTCGAGTTTCTGTAATAGGGGTAAAATAGAAGATACTTGTAGAGTAATACATTCTATATTAGAACAAACTAATTCAGTTGGCCAGTCTAGATGAGAAGAAATAGCATACTGATGGTTGTCGTCGCCCCACTTTCTAACCATATTCACAACTTCGATCTCTGATATCTTCGAGTCTGAAAATCCGGGGGTATCGATCAGATATACTGGGCGCATTGTGCCGTCCCAGTCGGTGTGCATAACATTTACAAGTCGGTAAGCGGTGACAGTCTGTGTGTATCCCGCGAGTTGGTCCTTTGAGATTGACAGCTTCTGAGATTCACCCGCCAACGCTTCGATGAACTTAGACGCGCAGCAATAGCGAAACATTCAGATTTATTGGATGTAAAAGAGATGGATGGTATTTAACTTACTGAGCTTTTCCCAGCGCCTGTGGGTCCCATTATGCTATATCAATCCATGAGGAATTACAATCTGATCTCAAAACCATTTGTACAGATCGCACATACAGATAGAGGAATGGATGCGGGTCGTCGAGTATGCGGGTGGTCACAGGTTCGACAGAAATATCACCAGTGATTTTAATGTATTTGAATTCAGGAATTTCCATATCGAGAGTGATGGTAAACAAGGAACTTTCGGAGACTTAGGATGGTGCTGAGCAGGCGAGATAATGGATGTTGAAGTGCAAGGCGTGGTTGACAGTCGGGTTCGTGTCAGACAAGAGGCAAGCGTCCCGATTATCTGAGATAGCTGATCGTCTAGTATCTTATCACACGACCGCCGTATTTTTAGTCCTTGTACTACAGTGCAATCATGAAATGCATAACTGATACATGTGTCTGCATGTTCTTAGTTTCATCCAGACATTTTTCTGGATTTCGAGCAAGAAGATGGTCGGTCCTTGCCTCGAAGAGCACGTCCTGGAGCTCCGGGCATGAGCTTCATCACTCCCCGTGCTTGCGCACCCATCCCCGAATGTCGGCTATGTACCTTTGGGTGCTCCCACTCTCTTCAGCCTCCATACACATAATTTAGATAACCCCTGGCCGCTTCCGGAACCCATGCCCATCACTTGATTGTGAGCGAAATCCCTTCTTCCCTCATGACACGTATATGGGGAATAGAATGAAGAATTCTGTTGGGGAGAGGGGTTCCAACGACCGCAGCAACTGGCGATGTCATTGATTTTGAGAAGTCAGAACATGCGCGTGGTCCTCTGAGACGAGATTAGAGGTGGCGGAGGAGGAATAACCTCGTTTTCCGTTTCAGAAGGCAGGGTGGATCATATGCGGGTGGAAGGCGAAACCAAAGAGCTCTCCTGAAGCATCAGACACATCTAGAGCCAGTAGACATCACTGAAAAGCAGAGTAGGGTATCCAGGTTCGTGGTACAGAAGGACTGAGACCGATCGAAGGAGCGAGGCTCGACCTAGACATGAAAGTGGTGGTGCAGGTTCAACTCGCAGCCCCTTGCAGGCACGGCCACCGCTTCCTCCACGACAACTTCGCTCGTAATCGGGCTCTATACCGCCTGGCTGGGATTGACAATGGATAGACGACGGCTCGCTGAAATAATCTGTCGCTCCTACAACAACCGACCCTCCTCTCTTCCCACAATTTCCAGTCTGCATCCCTCTCCTTTGATATCTCCTCTGTACCTAGCACCATCCCATCCTTCTTTCTATCCTCATACCCAACGGCTATTGTATCTACATGGGTTAGCGTCTCAAATCATCGCCCAGCGCCCTCAGCCTCACTCAATACTCCGACCACCTCCAACAACAACGTTTCCTGGGTCCTCAACGACGCCCAGAGACAGCGAACAGCCATGAAAAGCGGCGTGAGGTGTTAGGGAAGGTGTTCCAGGAGGAGTGAGCCCCATCGCGCGAGCCTGGCTTGACGTAGAGGTGAAAATGGTCGTGGGTCCACGTGGCCCGCCCGCCGAGTCACCTCATGAGACCACTTCCACCCTCTCTCACTTCCTCCCGTGTTCCAACTCGTTCAACGCGCAATATACGGCAGGTCTGCATGATGACGAGTCGAGCTGAAAAAAAAAAGCAGGCAAGGACATAGAACACTGCGTTGACCAAGGCTGAAACGATACCGCTGTGAGTGACTTAAGGTGATCACAGGAAGAAAGCGGAGTTTTTGTGAGTAGAAGTAGAAGTATTTATTATATGCATAGGCGGAAGAGGTGAACTAGAAGATGACATCCGACACGATGAAGATCGGAAGTCTTGGCAAGGTTGCAGTGAGCTGTGCCGGGTTGGTACAGAAAGTTAGGGTGAACAGCAACGCCGGCGATGAGAATATGGTACTGGTAGAGAGTTCTAAAACGATATTCAACGATGGGGTAGATGGCGCGTCAGTTCAGTGACTTTCTGGGTGATGTTCATGGGGAACGGTGGGTCTCGTTGAGAGAATGCCTGCGGTAGTCGCAGAAAAAAGATAGAGGGACGTGTCAGAGCCTTGGTCGCCGTTGACGGCGTAACAGAGTGCAGAAGGGGAGGTTGAGGATGGTGAGGTTGAAACGTCGGTTTGGGAGTGGATTTCTAAGAAAAACGTGCGCCTTTCATCCATCGTATAGGCTCCTCCAGGAGGATAGGCCTTCGGTGATGATCAGAATCCCGATATCGACATGCCCCATCATGCCAATATTCTCAGCAACCATACTCCGAACTCTGCCAACCCTCTGAACTCGTAGCTCCCCTCTCTCCAGCTGACAGCCACCGACCTCGACCCAAAGTCCGATCCCGCACTCCAGCATGAGCAGACGGGTACGACGAGATAAGGTCGGCCATATGACCGCTGCGTCATTTCACCGGATCGTCAGCATCTTCAGCCGTCCAGGTAATAAATGCACATACCTATGCCCAATCCTTCCTCACATGGTCTCTTTGTCATGTAGTACATGATTGAGAGTAGTGATGGACGTGGTGGCTGATAATCTATGACCAAGGGGGTTAGTGAACAAGGTTAGACGTTCATGGGCCTTGTCGACGAGCGAATGCCCTGTAGCATAAATCACGAGCAGGTGGACGAGGCGAAGAGATCATGGATGTATGGTAGGTACTTGACGTAGACTTCATAGAACGCGACCATCAGACAGCGACAGAAAGGAAATAATGGCGTAGAGTAATAGCATTGTCCTAAATAAGTACACTGAAAACGACGACATTAGTCAGAGCCATGAAGATTAAATGAAATACGCACATATATCTAGTTTGAACGACTTTGAAAGCCATTACAGACACTTATGATACCATAGGTCCCTGAAGCACGACCAACACGTCGTAAAAGATCAGGAAACCAAGATAGGGCCGAACGCAATCCTAACCACCGTAGCTACGTGGTCACTATGAATCTTCAAGCTAAATAAATTATGTAGAGCATGTATAAAGGGAGGCAGGGAATGGGATGGGTGTCGTTGAGCTTGGGTGAAGAAAGACGATGGTGGTGGTTTGTGACAACCCTGGTTGTTTGGACGCGGACCCTGAAGCTTCCTGAAGCCCAGTGAAAAAGCCGCATTTTGATTTCAGATCAAATCATGTAAAATCGTTAGAAATCTTATGAAATCACTGTGCAACGATCTGAAAAGAAAACGGGACTGTACAAGAAAAAAATGTTGCGATTTCTGTCAGAATCAAATGTACATCGTCTAATTTCTATTGTACATAATGTAATGGATTCACGTCCAATCTCATCAAATCGCGTCACATCGTTTCTACACCCATTCCCCTCACACTGAACCGCCTCTTTGGGAATATTGTGGAATCGAATCAGATCGCTTGTTGATCGTTTGGAATCGTGCCATATCTGAGGACTTCCGTTATCGTACACATTCAAGTTCCTGCAGAAAATCATAAGTCCAAAAATAAGTCTCGTCGCTGGCACAAGTCAAACTCACATAATACAGTGTGCCGGGAAAGCAAAGAGGAGCCCATGATATACATCGGAAGAGCCACGAGTCTAGCAAATTGAGAGTATGGAAAGCACAGGAGAGAGTCAAGCAGAGCAAAAGAACAAGAGTCCACATGGCGGCGGAGCAAGCCAAAGCCGACACCAGAAAACCAGAGAAAACAAGCAGGCAAGTCCAAACATTAGCGAATACGAGAGAAAAGTTTTGACATGAGCAGTTGCCAAGCAGTCGGATGTCGACACAAGCACAAGAAACGGAGAACTTAAAAGGGTGACGAAACCGATGAAAATGAGAGCGAGCAAGTAGAAGATGATGTCCTGTACAGCAGCGCGCCGATATCGCCTTATCATGGAATAAACAAAATGTTCACCGAGAGGATGAATACATTGACGCACCTTGTCAGATACCCGCATCCCCCTCATCTTTTTTCTCGTCATCGATGGTTGTAGCGCTGCCCTTTCGGGTCTTGCTTAACTGCTTCCAGCGCTTCATGAGGTGTAAGTGCAGTTTAGAAATGAAGATAATGCTGCAGTCACTCACATTTCGGTCTTCTTTTGACAGTTCCTTCCACAGCACATTGTCAAAATGGGCTGCAGTAACAGGTGGATTCCCTCGGAGAAGGAAATCAATATAGAAAAGATTCCTAGTGAATTAAAAAATTAGTAACATCGTTGTAAATGTGTAATCCACATACTTTTCAGCCGACGAGGATGTAACTTTTTTGTGATTAGCGGGGATGGTGATATTGTTTGCTAGGGTGAGGGCTTGGTCGGCGGTCAACGAGTCAACATTAGAATGAATGGGATGGATGGGAGCACTAGATGCAGCTGCCAATCTGTCAGCGTGGGTCACAGAGACCACACCAAAATTGAGACTCACTGTCGCCCTCAGAGCTGTTCTCCTTAGTAGCCGCCATGTCACTTTTCTTTTTGGTCCTTGTCACCCGCTTGGGTACCTTCCCCGCATCTAATTCATCCATTCGCACTGAAGGGCCTGTTGCAGCACCAAAGGCGTCCTCGCTACAGTAGAAATTCAGTACCTGAGAAAAAATGAAAAAAAAGAGCGTACAGAACATTGAGAGCGGCATTCAGTGTTGTTGGTTTGGTGGAGATTTGAGAGGTTGCGTCAAAGCCGTCAGAGGTTGTGGGTGATTTGGTATTAGTGACATTAGTGGTGGTGGAGCCTTGAGACACTGTAATCCTTGGTGATTCAGTCAGTGGCGACGGTGGTGGTTGAGGAAGAAGAAGCTGGGGATCCAGCACCATGAGAAATGTGGCGTCGTCAGGGGACCCAACATCACTGTGTGCTGCATCTGTTTGGTGACGCTTTGCAGGTGGCTGGGCTTCTCCATCGCCATCGCCAGGGGTCTTCCGCTTTGGTGGTACTGGTGGTGCAGCAGGAGCAGAAGGTTCAACACAAGTTGTAGCCGACAATGATGTGAAGGTGGATGTAGATGTGGATATGATAGAGGTAGGGGGATTGGATGGCGTAGCATTAGTATTGCTCTCGACTTGTACAACATCTGTGGGGGCCTCCGTTTTGATGCGTACACGTTTCTTGGTACTATCAGTGGATTTGTCGTGTGTGTTGTTGTAGGTGGTAAGGGTGGTTCCTGCAAGAACGTTGGCCTTCCAGTGTCCATCGCAGTACTCTGCATAGGGGAACTCTCCATAGAATTCGTTGAGGACATAGTTGCGGAGAGTGGGGCTAATATTTCCCCACGAGGATGGCAAGGTGAGGGAAGGGTTGCTGGTGCGGTAGTGTTCTGGTAACAGCCGGATGGAATCAAACGATTGTCGGAAGTTGGCTCGCATGGCGGTCACAGTGTCTCCATCAACGATAACACCATTCTCCAAACACATGAACTTGGCTGCTACATTGGTGTTGTCCTGCAGAAGCGTCTTCCGACTCTTCTTTTTGGAGCCCTCTGCAGTAATAGTGTCATCCTTTGGCTGGCTTTTCTCCCATAAACTGAAGTCGCGTCGAGACCAAAACTTGACCTGGGGGAAATTCTGGCGATCCTTGGGCAAACGCTGAGGGACAGGAAATGGGTTTAAAAGGACAGTGTTGGCAGACGATGATGAATTGTCTGCTGAAAGTAGTGTGGTTGGTGAAATGGGTGAATGGGTATTCTGAGCGGCTGCTTTGAGTGCGATGATTTGTTGGAGGAGTTCCTGATTGGTAGACCTTGACATTCATATCAATATATGCGCAGTAGAAATATTTTTCAATTGAATAACATACCTCAGTTCCTCGTTACGAACACGGAAAGTAAGGTTCTCCTCCTTTACAGCCTTATACTTCTGATAAAGCACATCATAACGGTGTTCTCTTGAGCCTGATGAGCTAGAGCGCTGAGCACCACGAACTGCACTCTTCTCTTCACGTCTAGATAGCTATATTATTTGGAATTAAATATTTGTCCATTGTATTGAGAAAATATGGCCTACATCCTTGGACCTGTGCCCTTTGGGAGACGCAGGACGATAATTAGAGATGGTATCAAGGGGAGATGAACTCTGTCCTCTATGTGGATATTTCTGAGGGCTATGTCCGATCTATGCATCAGAAATAATTTTAATCAGGTACTTGAGTACACACCTCAACATATCATCTGAATAAACTGATATTGAAGGAAATGGCGAGAGCGACATGATAGTAGGAGAAAAGCGACAGTGTGATGAGTGTCACAAATTGTGATGCCACTTTGACTGATGCCTGGGGATCAAGCGCTGGACAATTCTTTTCCGAGTCCCGTTAAGGGAAGAGGTCTTTGTGCGGCCATTTTGTCCCCGCATTTGCGACCTCTCGTAATGTGAATGTGTCATCACATCGTAATATGAATTTGTCATCACATAAGTGAAGAGGTTGCGCAAATCGTAATATGGACAAGGCGAGGTGCCTCGCTTCGCTACGGCTACATACCAAGTGAGTGGAAAGTAGCCTCCACAAAGCGAAGGATGTCGACCAAACAAATGGCAGAAGAAAAGCCGGATTCGGAATAAAATTGTTTCAAAATGCAAAAAGACAAAAGCAAGTGCATGGATAAGGAAACGCACAAATACATGCAAATGAATTCGCAGGTAATGGTTAAAGTATAAGTAATTGATTCAAATAATTTGTTTATTTAAATTTACTTAGTCATCTAGGCTTAAAAGGTGCATTATTAAGCATCATTTTTAGTTTCTAACTGGTCTTCGAGAGAGCATTTCTGAGCATTTCTCACTCCAATTTTCATCGCCCACATCATCACCTCCTATATCTCTCTTGCTCTTGAGATAGCCGAACACCATTGGCTCTAATATATGACTGATAATTACAAAAAAAATGTGACTGCAATAAAGCAAGGCTATGCAGGGCAGCAGGAGTTCTGGGATTGCAGTTATTACAGCAGAGATATTAAAATTCACTGTCACTGATGAAACTGTGAGTGGATAAAACTGTAATTTAACACACCTGTGCACTACATATGTGTCTAGACAATTCCTGAGTCTTACAACGAACAGTCCAGATTTATGAGTGTGATTAAATTTCGACTATCCATAGTAAATGGAATAGAATCAGACTAGCGCTGGAATTGGCGCTAGCTGCTATCATGTGACAGACATTAATATAAAATATTTGACTCATCTTGTTAAACTGTAAAATAAGCTCTTGAAGATGAATCATGACCTAAGAGATGTTATTATACAGTTCTGAGTTCTGACATTCAAAACACCTGTGGTTTTCCTTACAATAGCATCCAAAGATGTATATTTGTCTAACTTTTTTACACTACGTCATGATCTTGCTTAGGAACTAGTCCTGACTTGGAATTGGGAAAATGAGAATGTCGGGACTCGGATTTGCCAGGCCAGCGGCCATGGCCCACAACCTAGTCAATATCTCAACAAGAAAGGACCGGAAATTTATGATTTTAGCAAAAATAAAATCTTCATACTCTCAGCTTCATGCACATATAATTTTTATTAGGAGGACACTACTCTGGAGCTCTGTATAAGTCACTGAAGAATGCCATCTCCATCCCTATCTTCTCACAAACAAAAAAGCGTGTCCCAGCAGGCTCTGTGAATGGAACCATAGCAATACAGGTTGCTATGTCCTTCACATCAACTACCTCTAACGCAGAGTCTCCTTCGTAGTCGCACACCATAAGTGCACCACTTGTTTCCGACAACAAGTTGGCATCAGGTGCACTAAATCGAGACACTAGCGCAACCGTTCTCTCCTGTCCATGTAACTCTATGCGGAAGAAATATCTAATCTCGGCAAATTTTGGGCTGCTCTTGTTGTTACCCTGGTAGAACTATAATTAAATTAGCATGAGGACGTCAAGAGGACTGTAATAATAAATGCAATACCATGATATTCCTTGCCATTCGAAGTGATCGTAGTGTTCGCTTGGATTCTTTCCAATAGGAACGCACAATCTGCATGTTTGGTAATTGGATCCGTGCCCATTTACGAAGCTTGACTCGTTGTGTTAGTGGTACAGTAACACCATTTGAACCAAAGAATTGGTTAACAGCGATCTGTTCAATGTCGGGAATATAGTGAGGTGCCTCTTCGAGAGCGCCAAGTAGAATGTATCCATCACCAAGATCAACTGAAACTGAGGGGAGAGACTTGGATTTGGAAAGATCTGGTGACATTGCAAGGAGGCTATTTTCTTGGGCTCGCCGTACTCCGCGTTCAGCTAGATTTTGGAAAGCGTTCGAAGGTTGGTTAATCTCCTCAGTGAGATTGCCAACTGTCCGCTCCATGGTCCACTGTGTATACGTTGATGGCGGACCAAGACGGATAATTTCGGGGGCCAGGTGGAGAAGTGCATGGATACTTTGTCGGCAGAAGTGAAGTCGTGACTCCTTTCGCTGGTAGTAAATCAATTCAAACTCCTTTACGAAATCAACGACCAGTCGGTGTGCTGCTACTAGTTGAGCTTCGATTATGGATCTCTGATGAAGCAGACGAACAGCAGCCACTAGCTTGCAGTAATTTTGGTAGTAACGTGTTGGAAGTACTCCATAGAAGAGCCCAGGTCCAAGCGAGTAGATGTAGGTAAGGAATTCCCATGCTTTATAGCCACTTGAGATCTTCTCTGCAGGGTTGCGAGGAGGACGGTCAAATGATCCTGGAAGATAAGGTGTTGCATCAGCAACTCGTTGGCCGTGCTTCTTCCAAACCAGTCCTTGCACCAGAACAGCCCAGTCCCAAGTTGATTTGTTATCAGCTCCATGTGCCGTATTACAGTCAAGGGTTCCACGCCACAGTGCAAGAAGTAAGTCAGGGATGTTGAGTGATATCAGATGCATGAGATCGACCCCAAAACAGTGAGGCAGGGCGTGTGTTGATGTGGGAGGAAGTGCGCTAAAAATACTAGGCTTTGATATTCCTGAATCTCTTTGATTTCGGCTCTGCTGCGTCGGATTTGATGATAGAAGTAGACGATTTAGCAAGGCAGTGTAATCAGAGGGTTTCCCAATTGGTAGAAGTGTTGGGTTGACATCATCATGGCTACACCCCTCGACGTCGTAATCACCAGATGGTTTGAGAAGGGCTGGATAGTAGTGCGTCGCTGTAGGTCTTCTTCTTCCTTTAACTGGACAGAATAGACGACAGCCATATGCACCAGAGTGCCCAGTCAAGCCATTCATATAAGCCAAACCTGGTCCGTCCCCTGCTCCAAGATGAACAAATGGCCGTGATTGAAATACACGATTGTTGAGTGCGTCCCACACAGCCAAGCCTTCCTTCATGAGACCAACAAGATGGTGAAAGCCTGGAAATAGAAAAGAGTCAATGTTCTTTGGATTATTGGGCCCTGGAATGAAGCCGCCAATGATAACGTGTTCCTTTTTGTATCGCATTTCTGGTGGCAGATCGAGTAAGATCCAAATGTAGATCCAGCATCCCGACTCCTTGCTCTGGTACAACTGAGCTCCATCTAATGACAAGATAAGGACAAAGTCGTCAGGTTGTATCTTGCCCTGTTGCGCAGCTTTGTAGAAAGCCTCCCCAGAATAGATATCATCCCACTTGTGGATCTTCCCTCCAGGAACTGCCAGTGTTTCGAAGATTTTGTCAAGCTGCTGCTGTCGATATTTCATTGCCTTTGCACCTTTAGTGCTCCGCCAGATCGCATGAATTTGGGGGCCCAGCGGAATGGTCTTGAATTGCCGACGAGGTATCTTAACTTCACCATTACTAGATGCCAAGACTGTGGGCTCATATCGCGGTTCTCTGCACTCAGGACATGTATCCAGCTCGAAGTATGGCCCAGTGTAGCCGACACACGTATCCGGGCACATATCATCTGACATGGGATAGATTCCCGTGAGGGATGCAAGATGTTGTTTGACTTTATACAGAGAGGGAATGGGATCGGCATCGACATTATACCGGGCAAGGGCACGATCAAAGGTCTTTTGCATTTTGTTGAAGACGTCGTCAGATGCAGTTGTCGAGTCAAGATAGATTTCAATCGCTGTCTGCATAGCAGGGTCCTCAGCCAGATTTAGCTCCTCTGTAGGAGGGTTCCTAAGACGCTCCAACAGTTCAGGATATTGGTGAACATAATCGTCCAATGTCGCATTCCGAATGGCTGAGATAAACTCCTGGGCAGTCTTGAGATTGGCAAGCTTAGCTGTGACTGCTGGGATTTCAGTTGCCTGCGTCTCATCAAACAAGAGATCCCGAGGTGCAACATCCAGCTCAGGCTCAACTATTGGTTCGTCATGGGGTTCTTGTGCATTATCAATCTCATGCAAGCACCCTGCATCCAATTCCTCATCACTCTGGTTGAAGAAAATGTCATGTATTGACCCAAATGATACTGTATCACATACGTCTACTCCAGGTACCTCATCTCTCCTTAGTTCCTCTTCGTGTTCCTCATCTGATTGGTGTGCAAAAGCCTCGGCCTCTCGTTCCAATACCCCATTCATTTCCTCCTCTATCAGTGTCTCATTCGCCTCATCATCATTTCCTTCTCCCATGATATCCATAGTATGTGCATCGTTATCAACCTGTACATGTTGTCCGGGGGAATGATGTCCAGAAGTACGTTGATGGTGCGATGATGAACCAAGATGGGGTTGAGAGTGAGGTACGGGACCTCCTTTGTCTGCGCTGGGTTGACCTAAGACGCCACTGAGTCTGAGATACTCCTCAAAAGACTGTCGCTGGTAGGTTGGCTGAGCCTGCACATACTTCCGGCGATGTTCATAGAAGCGTGTTTTGCTGACTTGTTTTGGCTCTGAACGTCCACCTCTCATGCAGTGGGTGCACGAGCAGTAATAGACCTTTTTCTGAGGTGGTGATGCCTCAGGCATGTGTCAGATGGCGGAGTGATGGTGGTTGGAAGAGAAAGACAGCATCAACGTTTGATGCGCGAGTCACAACGTACTTGATTAATTCACACAAATCATTCATCTTTCACAACAAGAGCAATGACGCGAATCAACAAGAAAGATCATTTGAAATCCCTTCAGCATAATATTCGACACTATTTGACAAGATATTACATGATCACAAATATTTCACAAGATTTGATCTGAAATCAAAATCCGGCTTTTTCACTGGGCCTGAAGCTTGAAGCTTGATCATCAAATCAAACAACAACAGGAATTTTTCCATACGTCAGAACTGATCGACGTCATTGCGACGATGTTCATTGCTACTTATCAAACCGCAACAAAATACTTAGTGCCCGTAATTGAACCCTACGTCTGTTCTCCTCAATCTTGTTATCTGAGACAGGAGACTCTCCGCACATCGGGTCGTATCCCTCGACACACCGTTCCCATCGGCATGATCTCCTAAACCCAATGGTGCTCCCATTTACCTTGCCGTAACAAGAGAAAATGTGAACACCAAACCGCAGAATAGAAAAATTTGAATGTCAAAATCGAAAAGGTGCAAGTAAGACCTCCCTTGTGAATATATCGCCCTCGTGTTCGTGCACCAGTCACCTCACTCCTCATTCCTCCCGAGTCGCGGCATAAACGTAATCTGCTCTCTCGCTCACTGCAACCCTTCCACCCTTAATCATCGCGACTTTCACCCCCTCTCTTTCTCCCTGTATTTCGATCCCACTTTGGAGGTCTCCCACATCGCTCCAAACTCTCGCGTTCAAGGTTTACGATGCTTCATTCTATGCGTCGAGCTCGTTCTATCTCGAGTCACAGCCGCCCTTATTCTCCCAACATGACCTCCATATATTTGACAAAATCTCAATTTCGCGAATTTAAGCTCGATACCTTGGAGTCATCACATTCACGACTTGCGTCTGATGCTCCGCAAGCCTGCCCTGCATTCCCAATGATACACATTGATGAGCCAGTCAGTCATCGGTAAGCCCTTATTTTTCGACCTTTCGTCATTTTTCTTTTCCTTTCTATTTTCATCAACACGTTTCCGTCGTCGCTCTGCCTCAGTTTCGGTGTCCAATCAACCACAAGCTGATGTTTTCACAACTGGCGCGTGCCACGCTCATCGTTTTACCATTCATAGTAGCGTCGGACAACACTTGGACGCTCCAATCCTGTATCGCTCTTCTCCCCTCTTTACCCTGTGTCTGTCATCAATTTTTCGTTTTCTAGTTTTATCTCTCACCGCTTCGTGACTCATTTCGTGTTGTTGGACATTTCCTTCCCTTATAATGTACCTAGTTTAGAGAATAAACGAAGATTTTTCTGCTCCTACGTTTTGTATTCGTGCCCGTGTGCTCACTCATAAGTCACTGAGTTCATTCAAATCGCCTTCCTCGTTCGTATGTCTCCTCTCCTGTCCTCTCCTGTGCTAGAGGATAAATGATTAAAAAGAGAATTAATTGATACATAAATCCAACGCACCTTCGACTTCATTCCCCATGCTTGAGCAATTTGGCAACACGATGCTTAGAAGCATCGACTGCGAAACGACCAACATCTTGGAGGAAAATAGGTTGAGACACTTCTGCATGATCATCCAATTCTCTGCCATTCGCATGTTCAGGCTCTTGCGCCCATTTCTAGAACAAAATTCTCTGCTCCACGGTTGTAGGGCATGCGTTGGCTACAATTGACTTGCAAAGATGGCGAGCACTCTCCCTACACTTAGGTGGCAATGCCCCGAAGTCGATTCGGTTTGGCTGTCGATTACGGTATGTTGTGTTTGTCGAAAAGGTCCATGTATCTGCGAAACGGACGGCGAATAGGCAGCCTTTTACACATCTCTCGACATTCGAAGATTTGGGACCGAAGCGTTTTCAGTTGGTTCTCAAAGCCACGATTTCGGCAGTTTCACCTGCACCTTGGTGCTTCCTCGTCCTTTTTCTTACCTCTGGCCCTGCTAACGTGCCCTTTTTTCTTTGGTTTTTATGCAGGGGATATCTCCATTCCTCTTGAAAAGATGGCATTACGCAGACACGTCGTCTCGTTTCCTGTTTGTTTGCATCATTCTTCCAAAGTCCACGCCGACGTCTCTCTTGATACGACGACCTAATTGTCCAATCGCTTCTACCCCCCCCCCCCCCCCCCCCCCAACGATTCTCCATTTGAGAGAGCCGTTTAGGTCGATACATTCCCTACACACCATGCCGCTCTATGCCCCAACTCTCCCTCTAGGTACGTTTTCTGGTTTTCTAGATGTTCAGGAACACAAAAACTGAATTTCGTCCTGGATTGATGAGCCTGGAGCGTGCGAGGGGTGGTTTCGGCTGTCCGAAGTGGCAGAAGAAAGCACAATATGTATCTTTGTTCACTACCAGTAGCTCGTGTTCTGTGTGGGGAACCGACACGTACCAGAGACGTGATGCATTGGTGAACCACCTATAGAAAAGAACACATTAATTACCTTACCAACGGGTACGAGGGCTAGGGGGTTTGAACGCGTCGCAGTAGCCAAGCCCTTCCGGATCTAAGAGTGCTGGCACACCTTGGCGATTTTTTGTAATATTCGGAGAAATCACCTACCTAACAACGGGGTTTTGAGCGCTAGCGATACAGAAAATGCGTGCAAAAGTAGAAAGGACAAACACGAAACCGAGAACCGAGAAAGATAAGCGTGCCGAGAGGAAAAGTGACTTACAACCAGAGGAAGGCAATCGTGGGTTTATATTAACCTGGGTAAGGGAGAATGTTAGAAAGGCAGACGCAGAAAATAGGAAGGAGGGCAAAATTCGAGGTTTCGAATAACTATAAAGTAGATAGAAATTTAATGACAATGTACACAGCAGTTAATTCCCGCAGAGCGGTGCGTTTATTTTCAGTGCCCAAGCTACAGTTTTAAGTTCGAAGTTTTAGCGCGTTCAATCGAGCCCTAGCTCTCAACGTTAACCTCAAGAACCCCTTTGCCCTTCGTATTCAGTCTATCGCCCTGAGCACGTCGTGAGATTCCCGCGATCGAGAATAATTTTATTCAGTTTAGCTACGCTACAGCACGGTGGTATCTACCGGAACCCTCGTCCTTAGAGTCTTGAGTGTGCTGAGTGGTTGTGTGTGTTTTGTCGCAGTCTCTTTAGCATATAGCCCATTTAGCACACCCAAAAGACAGCCATTTAAGTCGAAGATCAACTATTTATACAATTTGTGAGTATTTAACATCACAATCTAAATTGGCACTGGGCTCACAGTTTTAATGGACGTGTGCAGTTCAACGCCATTTTTAACGCCGCTGTACCTCGGGGTTCTACTATGTCTAATCTAAGCACGCGACGATGTCGTCACAAGTGGAATGAGCAGAGATTTGAGGAGGACAGGTGGACATTGTCATGGTCTTAGGTGAGTATGAACTCAGCTCTTTCCGACGCCTCTAAAGCTGAACAGTATTTTTTCTACCTGAAACGCACTACACATCCGTGACCTTCTCCCGCCACCACCTCTCCTGGATTTCATTCACTAACATTCTATAACACGCCATCATTTTCATTCAAAGAATACCGACAAGCGAGTGCGACTTAAGAGCGCATACATCCACCTATCCAAGAAGACCCCTCAATCTCGGTCTTATCAATAACTCAAGAACACAAAACCCGCTATTTATACGACGCGTGTGTATGTTCCACCTCAGTCAAGACTAATAACTCGACATATGATGCGATCAGGTGGATAGACACACATTCGAATTCTCAGGCACAATGCTTCCTCTCTTTTTTTATTTCAGTGCAGAATAGGAGGCAGCTTCTCCACGTCGAGGGTTGGATCGTTAAAATGGGCGGGTTGAGCTCCGTGGTTCTGTGCCAGGTTTTGCTATGTTACCACCCCTCTTGGTACCCTTTGCGGCAGCTGCCTTGAAGCTCGTGGTCGCACTCCCGTCGCCTCAGAGTGTTGGAAGCGATTTGACGTTGTTGTTTCAGAATGATTTAAATTGTGAGTTATTCGTCATCCTATTTATCTCTTTATATGCCGCCCTTCCTTGCACATACCACAGCCTCATTTTATCTCCTTTATTCGGATTTTATCATACTAATATCGTCATGCAGGGACCACCGCACCCCTTCACCCCTCCTCCATACTCATATCTGACGCCGTCACCAACGCCCAAGCCCTCTCAGCATGTCAAAAGCTCAACGAGGACCTCCTCTCACCATCTGGCCATGGTCAATTCTTCAACGACGATATCACCAACTTGCTGAAATACCAAGCGTTGATCAGTAATGGCGAGAATAACCAGTACTGGATCGCCTCATCCTCGTCCTCTTCATCTGGTTCGGGCGAGACCAAGAAAGCAAAACGCGCCGCGAAGCCGACAAAGTGCAGCGCTATCTCCGTCCACGGCATTCAGTCAGTGTCGTGCAACACCAAGTTACAAGCGCTGTGCGCCCAAAGTGCCCCGTATCGTCGTAATACCGCTACGGATCTGAGAGAGAAATTCCAGGTTCAGGTTGAATCCAATGGAGTCACGTTTATGGGGTTTGTCCACTCTTCCACTCTCTCTTCACCTTTTTTTCTTTCCATTATATTCAGACCTCGCCTTCACCCCATCACTTCATTAGTTCATTTAATTTTAAATTCTGATCCGCACCTTACAGCACCCGCGACAAGCTCTCCTTCAGATTCATCGGCATCCCATATGCTAACCCTGTCCAGCGCTTCGCATACTCCACGCCGTCCACTAAAAGCTCAGGTTCCATCAATGCCCTCAACTACGGCTCTCCATGCTTGCAGCTTGGAGGATCAGGCAACGAGGATTGTCTCTTCTTGAACATTTACACCCCTTTCCTCCCTGTGAGCTCGACGAAAGCGAAAGAGAAGAAGCAGTTGAAGCCTGTGATGTTTTGGATCCATGGTGGTGGCTTTACGGGTGGTGAGGGTAGTGATGCAATTTCCGACGGTGGAAACTTGGTGACGAGGAGTGATGTGGTTGTGGTTACTATCAATTATCGGTGGGTATTTGACTACTTTCATGCATAATTAAACCCTCATTTACTGCTTACTGATTGGATGACATAGCCTGGGTTCATTGGGTTTCCTCGCCTTGAACGACGGCGTAACAAATGGAAATTTCGGAATAGGAGACCAGGTACACATCTTCCCTCTCCTCTTTTCGCGACTCGCGCTCATCTCGTCTTACTAAGACCACTGCCCTCCAATGGGTACACGCCCACATCGCTTCATTTGGTGGAGACCCCACACGCGTCACCATCTTCGGGGGATCCGCAGGCGCAGGCTCTGTCCGGGCTCTCCTCGCCTCACCACCCTCGTTCGGTCTCTACGTAGGTGCCATCGCTCAGAGCAACCTAGGAGGCTTCGGCTACGCACACACCTACACTGAATGGATGTCCATCTCTGACCAATTTACACAATTCGCTGAGCCTACTATCGTCTCTGTCGGGTGTGGACCTTCCAATACCACCGACGTCCTAGGGTGCTTGAGAAAGGCCGATGGGTTGGCGTTGCAGAACGCGCCGTTGGCGCCGAGATATGTGGTACAGGATGGGAAGATAATTAAGACTCCACATTTGATGTTAAATGGAGCGGGACCTACTGCACCTGCCCACGTTGTGTTTGGGTGGATGCGTGATGATGGAGCTGATTTTATTGGTTCGTTCCCGACGCCAGGAGAGACGGTGACGGCGGCCTTGGAGGGTGCTGGGTGGGTTAACTTTCTGTGTTCATGCTGTCTGTGGTTCAGTATTTTGACTGATGACTATACTCGTAGGTTGGCCGGTCAGACGGCTCAAATGGCTGTTGGATCGAATCTCTTCCCTATGCCAAAGGGTGTAAACGCAACTGCCGACGTGTTCAATTTGACTAGTAGGATCGGTACTGATGGACAGTTCTTGTAAGTCGTCTTACATCTCTCGATGATTTCTATTTAACAAATTCACCCCCAAAGGTGTATTGATCAAGCAACTCTCATCGCTGCTTCTACCAACAAAATCTTCCCCTCAATTTGGTCTTACGAATTCGACAAATCATATGCCGGGTTCCAACCTATTCCAGGAACATGTGTTCCTCCCGCTACAGCAGAGTTCCCCAATGGTGACCCTTCATTACCGTACTACAGGTAAGCTTCCGATCTACATTTTCAGTCTCATCCAACGACTTAACCCCGTGTCACAGGTGTCATGCTGGGGAGCTATACTACACCTTCGGCACACTCGGACAGGATTCTCAACCCTTCAGAGACGCCAACGACCTTCTCATCTCTCAAGTCACTGTTGACGCCTGGGGTGCCTTCGCGCGCACATTCAACCCAAACCCAGCATCCTCATACCTCTCCGCGCGTGGGTATAGCACCACAGCCAAGGTCTTGGAGACGCAAGGGAAATGGAACGAGGTTTTGGGAGGCGGGACACAGAAGGGGGCGAAGCCTTTGAGGATTATGGATGTCCCGTTCTCGAATGTAGCGTGGAGAGAGGTTGATCAGTGCTCGTTGTTGGGATTCCCGACGAGTATGTTTTTGAAGGGATGAGAATAAACATCTGGTGATCATCGGTTTGAAGAGAATACGAGTATAGTTTATGCATCGCCCTTTTTTTGTTTCTTATGGTATCTTGAAATTGAATTACAGATGTACATATGTCAATGACGCCTTGTTAGCATGATCTCTGAAATTTACGTTTGTCATTGGCAGACATAACTATCAAACGCTCTGAAGGCACGCGGGGTAATGTCACGTCCGTCAATCCAGGCGTAAGAGACGAAACCCATATTTGGGCTGTGCTCCTTTACGTTGTCATCTAGCTCGGGCAACCTTTGAGGAGAATATCCTATTTCTCCAATTGCTAGCTATCTTATCACACAACACTTATTTTAAGCACAGTATTCATACAGTTGAAACCCATTATATGCAATACATCGCTGATGATTTTGTATTATTATTGATCCCCTCTGTTTCGTCCTTTCTTCTTCTGAATTTCAAGTAAGAAGCACATCCCTTATGCCATAGGTGTGTTAGCTCAAAGGATGTGTTGGAAAAATGCGCATATATGCGCCTGTTTTAGGGTATTTTCGCCTCAGCTGATGTTTCAACGACGAACTGATCAACGCAAGGTATGTCTGTCATTCTCTTTTCATCAATTGATGTTAATCGCACTCCAGGGTCCTTCTCTCTACACCAATTACCTCAAAGATCCTGGAAATGGCATTGTCTCCACGTTCCGCATGACATTAGGAGCCCCCAACTCCGTTACACTTAAGGTGAGTATTGTCTTCGTTGTGCATCATGCTCCCATACAGTCATTTATTGATACCTCCATTTCTCCAGAGATACGAGGCAAGAGTGCAAAAAAAAAAGAGGGAAGCGTCCAAGCCAATGTCCAAGGCGGCGTGCAGGGAGGCAAGGATCGGGAGACGTAGGGGAGGTTATATGGGACAGCGCTTTGTTACACAGATATACCGTATTTACTCAGATGTGCTCAGATGTACTCAGAGGATATCAGAAATAAAATATATATTCTACGTTATCTCTTCATATGTGGTTCTCAGTCGAAGTCAGTATCTATCAGATGTGCTCAGATGCTGTCGGATTTCAGCAATGGTGCTTTAAGAAATGTGCACTCATTCTCCTCAGATGTGCTCATTTGAGGGGGAAATTGGATGAGCACCAATGATTACATCTGAGGGATATGTTCGCTCAGATTTTCTCAGCTCTGCTCAGTGGTGCTCGGATGGACTCAGATGCGAGTTTCACTGGGAATCAGGCCTGATCAGATTGAAAGTTGCTCTTATCAGGATGGTCATTCAGCCTTCCAGCAGCATTCCGCCCCAATTTTTGTTACTGCATGATAGTAAATGTCATTTTAAAGCAGAATATGTCATAAAATCTTCATACTTCACATTATTTGGGAGTGGAAACTGCAAAACCAAGTTTTTGGGCCAGCCTGATGAGGAAAGCGTGACTTTTTGGCTTAGCTAATTAGGCTTTTTGGCAATTTCCGACATTTTTTTTTTAAGGCTTACCCTTACGCCAATCCCACCACTCCTAACAACCTTCCCTAGAGCATCAGCGACGCTTAGATTCAAGGAGGGTCAAAGAAAAGCAGGGAAGACGGTCAAGGTAAGTATTATGGAAGGTTTGGGACCGATCAGAGGAGCCAGGTCTGACCTAGACGTGAAAGTGCTGTGTTGCGGCTCCTTGCATAGCCACCGACCCCTCCGCTCTCTCCCCAACCACTTGGCCTTTAATCAGACTCTGTCTGGGGGCGACGATGGATGGATGACGGTGCTGTTCAACCCCTGGAAGGGGTGAGGTTGATGATGACAATGAGAGCAAAGGGGAAGTGCGGTACGAGGAGTCCATTCGATGACTGGAAGTAGCTTTCAAATGGACCTGTAATTTGAAAATGAAAATGCCATTATTCAACGTAAATACACAAAAGGCGCTGAAATTTGGTCAGATAGGAAGACATAAATGAGGGTGAAGAGAGAAGTGTTACTCACAAATATCTCGCTCAAACATCTCTCCGGTCTCAGCTCATACCCCACTTTCCAGCCGTCTTCCCCCCTCTGCTTTTTTCCCCCTGCATATCAAGCACCATCCCATCCTTCTTTCTACCCCCGTACCCAACATCAATTGCACCCAGATGGACCAGCATCTCAAATTATCGCACATCGCCCTCCGCCCCACTCAACGTTTCCTGCATCATCAACGACACCGAGAGCCAGTGTATGCCAATGAAAAGCAGCATAGAGTGTCAAGGTAGGTGATCCAGGAGGAGTGAGGCCTATCATGCGAGCCAGGCTTAACATAAAAACCAAAGTGGTTCGTCCATGTGGCCCAACCACCTCGTCACCTCACGCGACGAAATCCTCCCTCTCGCTTCCTCCCTTGTTCCGACTCCATTCTTCGACGCTCGCTATCCACCACATCTACATAACGACAAGCTGAGCTGAAAATACCAGGGAACTTTTTTGAACGTCGCGTTGACCAAGGTTGAAACAGCATGTGCAGAGGTGAGTTTTCGTGAATTGAAACGGCAAGACGGCGTTTGTATATGCGCAAGAGGTGAACGGGAAGAATACATGTGACACAGTGGTCAATGGGAGTCTCAACGAGGTTGGAGTACGCGGTTCAGGTCGGTATAGAAACCTAGGGTGAAGACAGATCGGCAACGAAAAGATCGTACTAGTGGTGAGCTTTATGAGGCTGTTTGATGACACGTCGGTCCAGGGAGGTTAGGGATGAGGTCCATGGAATAGGGTGGGTGTCTGGTTGAGAGAATGTGCGTGGTACAGTCAAAGTCGCAGAAAAGGGATGGGATGACGTATCAGTGATTTAGTCGCCGTAGACGGGGGTAACTGGGCGCGGAGAGGGAGTGGGGCGATGATGTGATTGGAACGTAGATTTGGTATGAGAATGATGAGTAACACCCGCACCGTGCATCCATTGTATACATCCGTCCAAGACAGTAGACTCCCAGCTCTCCTCTTGCTAGTCGACAACCGCCAACCCCGACACACCCTGCACTCTAACAGTTGTATGGCTGGCACGGGGGACACACCTGTGGAGATTCACCAGATCATCAGCACCTTCAAGTTATCAGGTCAAACATTGACCATACCTAGACGTATCTTTTCATCAAGCGGTTTCCTTCCTCGTGTTGGAAGTCGCCGGTGGTAATCTATGATTGGGGATTAGTTATTGAAGATAGATGTGGACTTTGACAAGTGTGCTCACCTCCCAACCTCCAAATGCATGCTCCAATCCCCACCCCTCAACCAACGCCTAGATAGAGTTTCAGGTCTCTCCTCTCCCTGTCCAAAACGGGAGCACGTCTTCATCATCACCCGTCTACTCGCGTTATGCCCTTTTCTATTGCAAAACACGACATATATGTTAATGCACACAAACGCGCCGTTCTCCAAATTTTAACCCAGCGACTAACGGACAATCTGTAGCGGCAATGATGAGCAAGAGAAGGGGACGGAAGGGCTCGCAAAATGTTCAGTGAGCACTTGGTGCAGACTCAAAGCGTGGATCATCGGACGGAGAAGGAAATGATAGAATAGTGCCATAGCATTGTCCTAAATAATTACACTGAAAACGATGAGGTTGGTCAGACCCATGACGAGTAAAAAAAATATGCACCTGTGGCTGCTTTAAACGAAATCAAAGCTAGTAGGGACACCGACGATACCATAGGTCCCTACAGCGAGAATAACACGTCATATCTTCAACCTGAATAGAAAGAGCGGACAAAGAGAGGCGAAGAATAAGGTTGGTGGCGTTGAGCTCAGATGAAGAAAGACGATGGTGGTGGTTTGGGATCAACCCTGGTTTGATGTCGTCAATTCAAACACCGACATGCTCAATCCGTCATTGACACGCTTTGAGACGCGACTTCCATGTTCATCATTACATACTAGTGTCCGTAATTGAGCTCTGTGTTTTCGCTTTAGTCAAATTTATTATCTGAGGCTGGAGATTCTCCGCGCATCGAGTTATCCTTATGGTGACCATTCCTATCAGTGTGATCTGTTGAACTGTATGCGCCCCCCATGAACCCAATATTCGCGAACAGGTTGGATGTCAGTCTCTGTGTGCCTCTCACCTCCTCGTTTCCTCGATCTTCGCACAGTAGACAAAGGACGTATAGAATGCATTTGACTAGATTATCGACTATATGTATATTGGACTGCATACGCGGCTTCAGACTCGAGGAAAGACAGTTCTCAAACAGCCTGGTCTTTCGAGGTTGCAACCACGCATAAAGCAACACGTAAGACGACTGCAGTGATGAAGGTTTGCACAAGAGGGTCCTGTGTGATAAGCGACGAACAGGCTATGCTAAAATGCAGATTGAAATCGAATGTGTCTAGGGGACGATGCAAATACCAATGATGACTGACAGCGAGAGGTCAACTTAACCAGATGTGAGGCATCATTTTGACCGTCGTTCGTATACCAGAACACAGTTCAAAAGAAAAAGAAGGAGTACCCTACATAAGGACACTTAATATCAGTGCTGAGCTAAAAAGACGGCTTTATACAGGGAGGAGAATGAGGACATAATTTTGCTCTGACCATCCATGTCAATGCGAGGATGGGGTGTAGGTTGCGACTAGTGTTGCTGTCGAGTCGAACGAGTCGAGTCGAGTTGCCAAATTCGTTTAACTCGTGTGTTCGAGTTTATCGAGTTGGTCAGCTCGAGTTAAACGAATTACTCCTTTATTTTCTCTCACCACACATGTGACCCCGTTCAGCCAATCGGATCCATAGATTTCATCATGTCAATCACTCCCGCGGGTGACACCTTTCTGGTATGTTAGAAACCAGTGTAGAAAGATAAAATTCCTAGACAAAGCTTTCTGGCGAACAAAAGGGCATCAGAAAGGTCATCCTATTGAGCACCACATATTCCTAAAATAGTAAACCTATTGTAGTCGACCTGGGTTTTGAAAAGATGAAGTTTATGATCTGATTTTGGGAGACAAAAAAAACCACAAAAGGTTAAGTTTATTAAATCCATTTATTTTTCGATATATTTCAATCTTATTGTGGCTAAACGTGGGTAGAAAAGGTATACATTTTTTATTATTCATGCAGGACAAAATGGAGAACAATTACAATGACTTTTTGATTGTCAGAAAGTCATCCCCGCAAAAGTTGGCAGGGGGACTTTTTGGGGGTCAGAAAGCGGCTCGAAATGGTAAACCTTTTGGATAAATATGTAGAATCGGAAAAGGTTAACAACTCTTATTGTATCTGTTGCTCAAACAGGCAATGCTTTTTGTCTCGCAAACAGGGTAGGAAAAGGTATCCTATTTTCGGTCGTTATTGATGGCATCAACAATAACTTTTTAGGTCTATTTTGGCCGTCAAACGTCAAAGAAAAAGGATTACCTTCTGCATTCCATTTCTGCTCCAGATAGATTATCTATTCTGCCGGATTTCTGGTCTTCATACAACTGTGCTGTAATTTTAAACTTTTTGTTTGGCTTTCTAACATAGCATAAAGTAGTGACCCGCGGGAGTGAATACTATAGCCCAATTGCTAATTGCTGCGTTATTCATTCAAACTCTCATTTTCTCTCATTTCCCCAGATCTGGACTCTGGAGGCACCTGAATAATGAGATGGATAGCTTTATTTTAAACTTCTGGTAGTTTGGTACCATTGGTCAGCATACCAACGTAGTCAGCCCTATGCTGCAATGCACGCACACAGTGTGAACCTAAAGAGAATATTTGACTGACACTGCCAATGCAGCCTCTGCATTATCAGTAGCGAGCTGAACATGGGCTTTCTATCGTTGCAATACAGTGGCATTGGCTCGCAAAAGCATGCGGGGCATCAGAGATTCTAATCCCATTTGATCAATGTCATGAATGAACACTTGAGCAAGCTACACCAGTTCAAAGTCTTGACCCAGTGGTGATGACCTAACGCAGCAACATGAATTTTCGTTCAGGCCAAATAAGAGGTCTGAGCATCATCACATAGCACTCAATTGCGTCCTCAAAAAATCCATCCCCAAGGTTAAGTATTGTTGAAACAAAATCGGGTGATTGTATTGTCTAACTATTTTTCAAACCCATTATTTACATACAACCTGGACAACGACATGCGAAGCGTTCTGAAGCTTTTCACTATGAGTCTCAGTTGTTGGTGATGGGAAAGCAGTCACATGTGTCGTGTGCAAACTCTTTCCGAACTCATTTAGCTCTCGAGTTTAACTCGTTTCAATCAAACTAAACGAGCTGTCAAACTCGATACAACTCGACTCGTTTATTCGAGTTCAACTTGACTCGACAACAACACTAGTTGGGACACAGTTTGTAGGCCAATCAGAGGTGGGGTATGAATAACAAATATATCTGTTGGAATTATGGAGCCAGCTAATCCAGCATTCGTAGTTTATAATCTCCATATTAGCTCAGTAAGATAAGAATTTATATTATTAATTATATTACTCAGTAGTTACATTAATGACTCGTTATCTAGGTATTCCGAGGCCTTTAGGCTTCGGGTTCTTTTACCCCGTGCGGGGGAGGTGTCGCCAAGAGTCGTCGTTGCGTGTCCCACGTGACTCCGTTGCATGTGTCATGTTATCTCATTCTTGACTAGGGTTGCGGTTAAAAGTCGAAGTTTTATGCAAATGGTTAATAACACGTGTAAATAACTGTTAATTACTACTTACATGCAGCTGCCTGAGGTTGTCAAGTTTATAAGTGTGAAAAATTCAAAAATCCCTTCTGTGTTCTCCCAAGTTGAAAAACGCTGTTTCCAACAATGTAGTGTGCCAGTGTCAGTCAGCTAGTGTTTCGTCAGTAACGATAATCCAATATAGGCTGAAAAGGTGACTGATGGATGCTGATTGGTCCGCTCAAGCTGGAAATTGCGTGTGTTGCAAGTGCGCTCAGGCTCTGAATCAACCAAGTTTCGCATTTGAAAATTTAGAATTTTAGACTGCTCAATGCTCATTCTAAATCTGCTAGACTTACTTGCCTTACCCCACTGTCAATATATCAACTTTCGCAATTCAAGGATATTCCAGAGAATGTGCAGTGTATTGATGATATTGATGGATGTATTTTTTTGCTTGTATTACTGTTTATTCATTTATAGACCTTATAAGGTCGCAAAATTAACAAATATATTTTATTATGTCTCTGAGATATTCACAATAAGCTTACTTTGCAGTAGAATTGCATCCAAAACGAGATTTTTGACAATTTTTGTTGATATTGAGAGGAGAATTTGAAGATCATGTGCATTTTTGGACCATGTGCGACCCGGTAAAAAGCACTTATTTGCACGATTTTATACCTTACATGCATCGACCAAAATTTTTGACCTGTAAGTTACTACTTACATGCACTGGCCAGAGTTTTAACCGCAACCCTATTCTTGACGTCCTCGTCGCCCATTCACCTTTTCCGACTCGTCACACACATGGCCATGGATCGATCATTGAGGGCTCGTGATGAGGAACAAGAGCAACATCCTGTTATTCGAGGTGAGGACACAGACGACGTGGTTCAAACGGAGACTGCAGATCCAACATTTCAGGGAGTATAGCGTCGACGCAAGTGGGTAAGATTGCCAATATCACACCATCGACGGCTTGGGATGCGTGGCAGTCTTTCATGATGAACACATATCCAAATATATACACTTATGGCTAAGAGGGTGTAGATAATTTTCACCTTACATCTCATTTGTTGTGTGCAGATAACATATTGGACAACATACAAGTCATGTGTGCAACATGTAGCCAAAACAGTATCACCTAATCCTCCATGTCATAAACTATGCGCTTTCGTTTAATAGATACGCCTTCATTGTCCCACTCCCGGTGTTTTCGTGGGCCTCTGCGATTGTGGATCTTGATGTCCCTCACTTTCTGCTCGGCTTCCTGTCGAACACGTGAATGACATGCAATTAAATGGCAATATCCAAGACCTACCTCCCTGATCCCATTGTCCATTAACAAAAGCGCTCTGAGGATGAGACCCAACTGGAAGAGGTCTTTTCCGATGGGCCAACATGTGAATCCAACTTGAGCTTCAACAAGGTCCCCTTCTCGAAACGACTCAGGTGCTATTTTAACGTAACTGAATAAAGTGATGTCCGTGAAGTTTAATAAGTGACCAAGGTATGTAACATGCCATAATATAACCTCACCTTGCTTTGCCCGCATCATTGATTTGCTTCTTACAGTACTGCACAATGTTGTCCTCTGCGTGAATGAACCGATTTTTTCACATAACTTCAAGGATAAATTTAGGGTCCTCCTCCAGCGGGAATGGGATGTGTTCTTGCGTTGGAGTGTCGTCTCGGTCTGTGAAGTAGCGGGTTGTGTTAAACTTGCACAATGAGACCACTACCAGTGAAACACTGATCAGATAATATCACTATCAAGCCAAGAAACTAATGTGTTATTCACAGTTGATAATAGATGTGAAATAGAAATAATGCTTTGTATAAGCCAATACTCTTGTTGTCTCCTTCCGGGACATAGTAGGAAAAGGCATCTGTTTGGTCATGTTGTGTCTGGATACCGTGAGGCATGACAACAGGTGTCCACTATATCAGCATCCAAATATTCATGACACAAACATTCAGCCACTATGGAGTGTTATATACCGTTCTGTAGCTATTTTGAATGCGAGTAAGAATCCGAAGAGAAAATTAAAATATCTTTATCCTACAATGAGAAAAATGCGAAATACTGCAGAAATATATGTCAAGTCTAATTCTAAGTGCCCATTTCACTATTCTAATTGTTCCATGGATTAATCTAATGTATATAAGAGTCCATTTGAAGTGTTTTATCATTTCAATTCAACAGGTTGAAATATCGAACGCCTCATGTCCTTCATAAGGCTTGCTTGTAATGCCCCTAACCTGATCTTCTCCCAGCTCCTTCTTGAACACTCTGTGTAGTTTGTCGATAACTTCATTGAATTGACCGAACGTTTCATCTCCCAACCCCATTAATTTGACGCTTTGCCTCAAAGATCTAACCACATGTGTGTGATCCGTCGCTCTGAAAGTTGTTAGTAAAGTTTTTGCCTTGTATAGTCCAGAAACACCAACATATTGCGTGTAACAGGAGGAAGCGTCTTCTGACACAAGATGCCCATTATTCTCGCCCCCACTTCGTCCACATTACCTGCCTTGTCCTGTACGGTCATTCGAGGGGATCTCAAATTGGCTTTTGGTCAGTGTTGAACATGGGCGTCTAGGAACAGGTTAAATGAAGGTAGAATCTGTAAGTGCGAAACACATACCTCCAACAGCACCGTAAAAAAGGGCACACCGTCGGCCTCTTGAGCCGCTTGGGCCTGCAACACGTTAAGGCTCCCTCCTGTCCTTACATTAGATAGTGTGAGATGCTTAACACATGCACTTACTAGCTTGGTCGGTATCGTAAAAAACATTCATTGTGGCTCAACTTCTGGAGAAATGACTGTGGTTAAGGTGAACAGCCTGTTTAGTATTGAACTATTCCGCGTGATTTTGAATCTGGGCTTCCTCTGTAACTGCGTATTCTGCATCGCACTGTACTTTTTCGCACATGTCTGATAATGTCAAAAACGCTCAAATAAAATTTGTAAAATTTGCACACCTGACTACCGATTGACAGTCTGGACTGTTTAACTCCTGAATTTGGGGTACATTTTGAAAGGGGTGCGCACAGTATATGTGATCGAATATGCGTCCATTATCCGGCTTTCCTCCTCTGAAAAAAACATGAAGCTACTCTTGGCGCCTTGAGCGCTTATACATTTCTCTCCTATATCAATGTGATCGCTAAGTGTCCTGCATTTACTGCTGGTAATACTCGGGCCAACGCACCTTCAATCTACTGACAGGTGACTATGACAGGAGACTTTGTTGCCATTTTACCTCTTCCCTCATTCTACTCTTGCACCTTGAGCGCGAATTACAGTTCTCTCCTATCTAGTTGTGCCGAATATGAACCCTGCATATTACTCTCTGTAATTCGTCATAAAGCATCTTCATTTTACGACTGGATGCCTATGTTGCCGCTTTTCTTGTTACCTTCTCTCTCCTGAGTCTTGATCAAGTTTTTGCTATCGCTTGAGCCAAGCCATCCTCGTTGTATTTTGTCAGGATTCGGATTATGGATAGCATTACACCGTTAAATTTCCGTTTATGTAAGAGGAGGTAGCTTGTGTTCGGTATAAAAACTGCATCTGTGTGTATCATGACTCTTTGCCCTTTTTGTGGATCGCTACTTCTCTATTACAGTCTACCACATCGCTGCTGATCACTCTAATCTTCAACAATGACTTCCTTCACCGTTAAGCCAACTGGTTCCTCTCACACTACTCGTTCCAAGTCTTCCTCTGCACCGACACCGGCCCTTGATGGTTTCTGATTGCGATGAAAATCTTGTGTAAGTCATCTATTCCAGGGTGGTCTTAAGTCCTGTTGTTCAGAGCTGTCACTTGTCAGCAACCGGCCCCTTGATCCGGGGGATGACATGTACCATGGAAAGCCTTCCATGTGGGTTGTCACCGACCTGAATGCATCAACGTCTCTTCCTCGCCCTCGTCGTCGAACCAGGTAGGATTAAACTTTTATCTTTAGGTCCAATGTTTGCTTTCTGGCGTATGCATAAGGTCATGCACTGCCCATTCGGACGTTGATCAGGGCCAAACATCTTGCAATGTCAAACGAAACCGTCTTGCAGTCGAACACTCAGCGTCCAAAGCTGAGTGCGTTTTCCTGTGCTCTGTTCTCGCTCATCCAATTTATTATTGAATATGCCTTTAGTCCTGAGCTTGATACCAACATCATTGAGAGTTTTGTTGTCACAGAAGCTGTAGCAGATGATGATTCAGAGTTGTCCGATCTCGATGACTCCAAAATGGATGAAGACAATATAGGGTTCATGTGAGCTCGTTGTTTATTTTTTTTCTTCTTACAAAATCTCATTTACAGTTGTATAGTGACGATGGACCTCTTCCACCTGATCCTGAGGGTTTGCATACCCAGAAGGTCCCCTACTCTGACCCTGTGTCTACAACCTCCACAGACACCGTCGTAATTGCTAATCCAACTGGATACTCTCCTGAGCCTTCTCTTAGAGGACAGAGCATGCCTTCTTCCGTGCCTTCTTCCGTGCCTTCTTCCAAGCCATATGTGATATCTTTCTTTTTGTGTGTTACGCTCAAGTCTCATGTTTTGCCCAGTCTATCTAGCCCCTTTCCTGGCGGGCTCGATGTCGCCTTGCCCAATGACTTCATCCAAACCGCCTTACAAAACAAGGACTTCCTCATGGGATTGCTGCAGATGTCCAACAGCAATCAACCTTCCCCATCCCCATCTCATTCCCAGGGAAACGCATGGTCCACGGCAGTCAGGCATTTTTCTGCCCATCCTCCGTCTCCCCTTCCAACCATCCATTCACTGAGCCCTGCGGCTATGTCTCAGGTGGCGTCTTCTACCACTGCATCACCATCCACTCCGACCAAGGCAGGACGTAAACCCTCTCAGAAAAAAAAGGGGAAGGCAAAGGCAGTTGCATGTTCCAACAAGAGCGCGTTAGCACCCACAACCCCCCAAGTCGTTGTGACCACTCCTGCCTCCCAATCACCTACCAAGCCCAACCTTAGCTCATCAGGACTTCCTACTCCTAACACACCTGGTGTTATTGGGAGAAATGCCCATGGACCTGTCATCCTCCCTGCAAACACAAGCAATGCTTCTGCCTCCGCTGGTGCTTCTCCAGTTGTCAGTGAGGTTGTGCCTCCAACCATACCCAGTGGTCCAACCCCTTCCCCTGCCATCACTGGTGTCCAAGCCACTGTTAGTTCGACCTTGATGCCTATGATGTCCATGAAAGACCTGGCTCATCTGATCCCTGCTGGTTTTAACATTGATGAGCCTAACACAGCTCCAAGCAACAGAAAATCCCTCAGGCTATGCCCCCCTTTGCCCTCTGCTTGCAAAGTCAATGACCTTAAACTTCACGATCCACTTCTGGCTGAGACTTACACTGGATTGGCCAACTTGAAGTACGTAACATTTGTTGCCCCTCATTGTGCTGGTTTTTTGTACTCACCTGTCCATGCAGGAAAGGAAGATTTAGCAGTTGGTCTTCAAACATGGGTTGGGGCCAGGTTGTCTTTTCCACGTGGGTTACCAAGACACCTGACATGAACTGAGTACTTGTCAGTCCCCCCTGAGTACTGTATGGACTCTCTAGGGACTCCCTAGGGACTCTCTGCCAAAAAACACAGCATTGTCACCTAACACAACTGTGGACACCCTCAACTGCAACTCCAGCATACAAGGACAGCGCAAACAAACAAAAAAACAAGGCAAAATTACCTTGTATTACAAGAAATTTGTAATATATGTGCTGGAGTCACAGGAGTCCCAAGGGAGTCCCTAGGGACTCTCCAGACTCCCTACAGACTTTTTACATATATTACCTAAATTTGATGTTTTGATAGGTTTCAGACAAATTCATATATACAGAGTCTCTAGGGAGTCCCTACAGACTCTGTGCAGACTCCCTAGGGACTTCCTGGGACTCCAGCAGTAATACAAGGTGATTATGGGAAATACTGTGAGTACAATTGTCCATATATTGTAATGACTAATTATTATCTACATCAGAGTCATCTACATTTGCATTATCCAATTTTCCTGGAGTCCCTGTGGAGTCCTGATGGAGTCCATCAGAGTTCCTAGGGAGTCCCTACAGAGTCCGTAGGGACTCCCTAGGGACTCTGTATATGGATTTGTCTGAAACCTATCAAAACATCAAATTTAGGTAATATATGTAAAAAGTCCGTAGGGAGTCCAGAGAGTCCCTAGGGACTCCCTATGGTACTCCAGGGGGACTGAGAAGTTCAGCATGAACCCAAAGTAAGTCAATTGTCTCTTGTGTCCTATTGTTCCTGTACTTAAGATGTACACTCCAGCACTGTGTTTTCAATTCTTACTTTCACTCAGAGTGGGAGATTCATTAACCCAAGTCGACTCTCTCCTCTTGAAGTTCAACTTCGACAAGTCTGGATCAACAACATCTTACAATACAATGTCTATCACGGAGACATACCTGCCATCGCAATGTCTAGCGGATATTTGTGGGACTCACATATTACAGCTCCTAAGCCTGTCGGTCTCTCCCAGAAGATGGCTAGTGTCATTCTCCATAAGCAAGAATGGGAACGTCTTGTGGCATTCTGCTGCATGATCTTCAATGTTAATGCCATTGCGGCCCAAGTTTCTCAATCGGCGCTTCAATTTTCTACTTGATCAGATTGGGATCCTGACTTCGTTCAAGATCAAGGTATCATTCTAATTGATCGCTTTTACATGCTTCTGCTAATGCATGCCTGTCTTAGCCTCAAATGCTTCTCTGTTTGCAGAAAATAATGATGACCACATGTTTACTCTTTCTCAAAGCACTGCTACTGAACCCGCTCCTTCTAAGACAACAAAATCTGAGGCAATGTCGCTGTCCGCTAACTCAACCAGTATGTATATTTCTGCACTGACATTACATGTTTATTGACCTGATAGCTGCTGTGCTGCCTTTCCGCATGCAGTTCCCATCTATGACTCACGTAATACCAACTTCAACTTCCAAAATGATATCTCGCAATTGGAGCGCCTTCCCTTATGGGATGGTGAAATTCCCCGTGGATTGTTCATTGTGGTGGGATACACGTTGGGAGCTTATTTCCCAAATCAAAAGTGGAATCTAGCAACAAACATTCGCTGGGTCATCATGGTTGGGGTACCTGAGTAGATAAATGAGTTGTTGGTCTCTTTTAGTTTTTAGTTATGTTTTGATCCATCATCCCATCTCACCAAATAACAATTGAAACAAGTTCTACATCTATCTATTCGGGTGTACCTGCACCGTTCCTCAACCTGGCATTCATGGCATAACGACTCTGGTTCATTCCAACCAACTGCATGCCTGTATCTAAATCCTATGTAAAATCATACAGCATATATACACATCTACGACCCTCTAAATGTAAAATTTTGGTGGTTTGGCCTTCCTGCTTCATATTTTATGCGCTGATGTCTCACCATGTTACCGATGATGATTCACTTTGCTCTGTGTTTCTCTTCCTCTCTCTTCCTCCAACTCTAAACTATGGCAACAACAGCAGATCTGTCTTCATTTGATTCGCTTTTTTGACAATCACAGTTGCTACGGAAGTATCCTTGGGAAAGCAACTTGTTCATGATATCCTATGCGGTCCGTAAGTCAATGGACATGGCTAAGGTATGTATGTCTAGCCCATAATACATGCGATTATAACAACTTTTAGTCTCTGTTCATGTCGGCGGGGACCTGTGCAACGGGAATCCTAAAAGGACAAGATGTCATTTCAAAGTCTATGCGACTCCTCCTCAAGATACAAAATGCTGACATGGACAAATCTCCACCTAAGCCCAGAACTTCTCACTCTCCCCTGACTACCCTAGGGACTCCCTAGGGACTCATGAGACTCTCTATAGACTCTCTACAGACTTTTCACATATTTGCTCAAATTTACTTTTCTGACATAATAAGCCAAAGAGAGGCATACAGACTCCCTACTGACTCCCTACTGACTTGGTAGGGAGTCTGGTATCCAATCCAAGATTTATGGTGATATCAGACAAATTATGAAATATATGTTCTCAAATATTTGTGTATATATTCATTCCAACAATTAGTTATCCTGTAAGCCAGTCATCTGGATCAGTATTGTGAGATTTTTGGTTCACAGCATATACTTGATCCAAAGCTATGTAGATATGTTTTAATCCTTTAGAAATTCTATTAGATAAGCTCTTGTCATTGCTGTTATTAGCCTGGTATAATGGTGATAATAAGCAGATGACAAATGCCAATGAAAATGCAAATAATCAACACTAAAGTAATCCCAGGTCTGTCAAGAGCTGCAGACTCCCTAGGGACTCACTATGGACTTTGACTATCTTGTGTAATATACAAAATTCTGAAGGATCTCTCCCAAATATATGAAATGATAATATAGGGCATCTACTATCTCTATAGTATGTAGAGATTCAATAAAAATCTATGCCATAAATTGAGAAATAAGGTGAAGAGTCCCTAGGGAGTCTCTAGGGTACTCAGGGGAGAGCGTAAAGTACTCCCTAAGCCTTCCTTATCAGATACTGTCCGCATGGTGTCTTTCATATGCGCCCTCCGCATTCTAGACATCTGTTATGCCCATATGTATCAACACACATCCACCTTACATGCACATTCAATCCCCACCAACTTCTCTCCACCAGGGATTTTTGACAGAAGGCTGAGAGGTTGGAGTTCTCTGGTAGAATCCTTTGTCAACTTTATTGGCAAATCATCACCTACTTTCCCCCTTCCTTTAGGATCTGGAAAAGATGACCCATTACACTATCAATATCAAACGATTAATGCACTCTGTTCCTCAATAGATATGCACCACATGTACCTCAATGTACAAATGGCTGTCACATATCTCACCTACTTATTGCAACATAACTTTTGGGAAAGTGGGGCTCTTCCTGACTTGGATGAAGATATTGTTAGTGACCAAGAGTACATCATGTCCTATGACATTGCATGTTCAATTTGTATCCTATACCCTACAGACACCTTGACCATGAACCCATATTATCATTGAAATGCACACCCCTTGTGTTCCATCTCCCGCTACACATCGCTAGCCTGATATCACCAATATTTCTCCTTTGTAATTTGAAACTGTATCAGCATGCTTGGGACTGTAGATCACTTCTCCAGGTATGTAATGCACTTTTCGTACTCTCTCTGTCAGAGCTAATGTATTGTAACTACAGCTTTCAATTTGCCTTGGAAACAATAAACCTCCCACTATCCGTTCTATGGAGTCAAATATCTGGGACACATTGTTTTCTTTGGCTCGTGCCGAAAAGACGTTACCCGAGGCGATCTCAAAGCTTGCAAATCAACTCGAGCATATGGTTCCTTTGTTAGATGATAATGATAAGACTTGGTTTTGTGTCGGTGTGCAAAGCAAACTGCCATCATGTCTCCATTCATTTTGACGATGGTTTACAGATCACCCAATTTTACCAACAGCCAATTCAAACAACACTGGAATTGCGGCTGCAGCGGGTCCTTCCAGCACACCTGCAACATCTGTGCGACACTGTTCACCCTCTGTCTCTCCATGTCCTTCAACTGGTAGCGTCCCCCTGCCCTCAACCTCTAATCGCAACCTGCCCTGCATGTCCGATCACAACGACCATGTGTCACCACCTGGTTCATGTAATGATGTGGTGGACACGTCCAAAGATAAATCGTCCTCAAACTTGGCCAAGAATGACCCTGGTCCAAGACGTTCAACGCGTAAAAAGAATACCACAACGAAGAACGAGAAATACTTACTTTCCGTCAACAATTCTGTGAAAACAAATCTAACACTAAAGCAGTATCTCGCCAGCCTACAACTGTCCAATGTGTGGGCTTGCTTTGGAAATTTGGTCCCTCCAAGTGGCGGTCACCCCACCCTTATCACTAATGAGTCAGTAGACAAGTCAAGCTATCAGACTTGGCCCATTAATCATGGATTTTTCCATGTGCCCAAAACGAATTTTTCAACAATCTCTGTTCCCAAGGTTGGCAACTTATTTCTGTCATTCTTGTCGGTTATTGTTGTTGGCAGCATGGGTCGCAGAGGGTGAAACCGATGTATTGCACAATAACACTAATATACCAACTACATAGCTAAGTACTTAAATACCTAGATAAGAAGTCATTAATGTAACTACTGAGTAATATAATTAATAATATAAATTCTTATCTTACTGAGCTAATATGGAGATTATAAACTACGAATGCTGGATTAGCCGGCTCCATAATTCCAACAATTGTGATGTTGATGCTTTTTTTCAGCCTTTCTTACACACCTTCAAATTTTTCAAGACTGATGGGGTTGAACATGCCATAGACATTGCATTTCATGTAAGTGATTGGTGCTGTAATCATGACCTATTTTAATCAGTTTTCAGGATGCTGTCATACAAGATCATCTCAGCAAGTGGGAAGACTGTCTTCAAAGTCACTATGTGGACATTGGTTGTGGCGTTTTGCGACCCCGTCTCCTTTGCAATGGAGCATCTACCATCCAATTGGTCGATCACTCAGAGTTCACTGATGTGCAGTACCTTCTATCGACCTTTGCTAATAAACATGTCTTGTTTGTGGATCCTTCCCCTCAACAATGTGTATTCAACAGAGAAAGCTTGAACAGTATCCTCCCCTTGGGTGCTGTTGTTGATATTGAAGGTTCACCAGTTTACTCCCGAGTAGCTTTGTTCATAAATAACTGATTCCATGTGCATTTACAGATTTTGCCTCTGATAGCGTTAACCCAACTCTGTGTCAAGGCACCCTCATAGATCTCTATAACTGCGCACTGGATGCCAACAGGAAAATAGCCCAAACAACACATTTGCCTCTCGCCATCGAGCAGGTCAAATCACTTCCTCTTTCATCGGATTCGGTTGTGTGGAGTTGTACAAGGGGTCTTTTCATGTGTCCTCTCAACGGACTTTTCCCTTACAGCCAAACGACATGGTCTCAGATTTGTTTGAAAGGTGCTGTTACATGGATGGAACCCCATGACAATGGCTTTGGTTGGTTTTTGGAAGTTATCACTGGTAGCCAATTGTGCATCATTGCCTCTTCCAAAACTGACCCTGATAATTCCATTTGTACAGACTCTTGTCACAAGTTAGCTTGGTTGGATCCACTTTCGGATTGATGGATGTATGAGTACATGTGGCTGACAGCAGGAATGAAATTGTGAGTTCGATACACTGTCATGGATGTCTCCCGTGATGGGTCCTTTACATCAACTCAATCAAATTTTCCTTAGATTCTTAAAACCAAACACGTTGAAGATGACAATTTCACTGGAAAACACCATCATATGCAGTGGAATCTATTACTGCACGTCTACAATAGCTGAATCTTTCCTAGGTTTGATGCAAACATTCGCGAGCAGCAACTTGCCCTCGCCATCATTGTACACATTAAGCTGCACTCTACTCCAGCATTTATTGCTTTTCTATTATGCCGCTTTTGTTAAAGATTATTTTGATACAGATGGTGAGTTACCTTATTGCATGTCAAAGCCTCTCCAATCCTGATCTTACCTCAGATCCTGTGTGGGATCACCTCCCTGATATCCTCACTGAGAACAGTTGTTCAACATTCATTGCCGTGTGTCTATCTGGCGTGTGCCTCAGCATCTTTGATCCAGTCGCCTACCAGCACAAAGACACAGTCACCGAACTCTCTGCTTCAGAAAAGAAGAAGAACCTCTCACGATTTGCATATGCGAAAATGCGTATCTTCAACTGTGACTGCTATATATATGTGAGAGGTTTAGCTTATCATATGCTAATGTGGTTGTTCCATCACTATGACATTGTTGACTCTAGCGATGGCTCTACTGACAAATTCCTAAAACTTCCTGACCTTCTTCAAACCTGTGGTGCTCTAATTGCTGACGTGCACCGATTACATCGAGAAGCACTAGCCTCTGGTGTTGTTGGTCCTTCATTTTGCGACCCAGATCTGTTCAATGCCACTGTCTCAAAAACATTCTCTACACATGGCCAGCCCAACCTGATTGCTACATCCTACCATGCTCACAAGACATTAGACAGCAACTTGAGACACATAGATTCATTGAACTGTCATTGGAACACGAGATTGAAGGAAACGGCTGAAGTGTTGACTTCTTTCCCTCAAACAGCCATAGACGCTAGATTTATGTATGAGGGAATGTACTTGTACAGTCCCCAGTTATGTGTCCAAACCATAGTTGTACAGTCCACTGTACAACCACAGTCCACTGTAGAATAACAGTAGGGGACGATTTCTGGGATGATTTCCGGGGGTGGGGGATGGGTAGGGGGATGGGTAGGGGGTTGGGGATAGGGGGGATGGATGGGGGGATACTGGATAGGGGCTGATGGCTTATCTGGCTGGGTGGGGGTTGGGCAAATGTTGTCGGATAGATATGATATGGGTATGGGGGCGTAGAGAAAAAAATCAGGATCCCGGAATGGGTATTTTCGGGGTGGAGGGATCAGCGGTTGGCGAGCAATTAAGGAAATACACTCTCAGAGCCAGCGATAAATCAAAATAAATCGAAAAAATAATATAAATCGCAAATAGCGCGCTCAATTCTGCTCCGATTGGGCTGAAATTTTGAACGCAGCCTCCCACATATGATCCCTATCGACCCTTAAAAAATGTTTTTTTACATGGGTCACTTGAAAAGCGCCTATCTTTGGCCCAAACAGTATCCTGCTCAATATTGCACCGCTCTGGGCACTATTTTGGGTGATCTATATATTGTTAGAAAGCTATTAACAGCCTCTATAAGATCCCACCATCCGATCTGCTAATTTGTACCAGCATCCCAGCAGATCAGGTTCGCTTTTTCCGCTTTTTCAGCCCCTATTCCCCCTACTACAATTATTTCCTCGATATTGCTTCGCTTTTGGCACCATTTGGGGGGATATATATATCATTAGAAAGGTATACACTATATCTATCCATTCATCCAGTCCAATCTGCCAAATGTGGCCACAGAAGCAGCAGATCTGCTCTGGTTATTGTGCATTGATTAAATGAGCCCCTATTTACAAATCAAATCTTCGTCCTGATCAGGAATATTAGTGTGATGTCATTGATCCCATTTAATCTCATCAATCCTCATTAATTAGCTTCGCTTTTTTGGGAAATTGGCATCACTGATCTGCTTCCAGGCACTAATGACACCACACTAATTAATTAATCCTCCCCCACAAATATTGCAGCATTAATTGCACCGCTTTTTAGCTATTTTTTATTATAAATATATATATCACCAAAAAGCTACAAATGCCTACTTTCAGGATCTGAAGACAGATTATAAATGTTGTGCTTATGGAGGGAGCAATTGCATTTCGCATTTTGGGTACTAGAGCGTGGGAACACCCCTTGATCCTCCTTCTCCTCCTCCTCCCTCCGCTTTTTTGGCTTCATTCCTCCACTACCCCTGCAGCTATCACTCCGAAACTTGGCACACCTCTACATATACTATATATGTGTATATACCTCCGCTTATATGCAAATTGACATGGTTCCACTCATTCTATTCAACAATTACATATCATAATATCATATTTGTACCATATATACCTATTAATACATTCTTTTGGCTCTTCTGCTGCTGAAAAAACTTATGAATATTACTCATTACATATACAAGCATTGAACTTGACACTCAACTGCTTCAAAAGTTCAAGCAACAGAATAGAAAACACTAAATACTGCTTCAGGGAATGCAGAATGGTAATTTGTGAATATATTCATGACTATTGACCGCTTCAACATGCTCCAAACTGCTCTCAGGACGCGTCAATTGTGCCTTCAAAAGTAGCCCACCCCCAAAGAATTCTGAGCAGTTCTCAAAATCGTCCAAATTTCCACTGATAAGCTTATGACAGAGGATCAGAAGCAAAATAATTTAATCAGAACAGACAGACAGATGAAGAGACATGATATGTAATGTTCACAAAAGGTTTGAAGTGATTTGGATGATTGTGGAAGGGTAGAGCCTCAAAAAAGCCGTCAGAACTAGTTTGATGTACTGATGATGGTGTGTATTCTTGAAACACATAGCATCAACTATGATGGTTGCCCACCATATTGAACCTACAGATGGCTACACTTGTCCAAATCACTTGTGGTTTTTTGCATTGTGTAACTAGAGTTGATATGTTCATTTCCTACTATTTATGAAGTATAAATCATGCTGCTATTGTATGGTAAATCGCAAAATAGTGTATTTTAAGCCTGGGATGTATATTGGCTAATATTACAAATGTGGCTCAATGTATTAGGTGGTGGGCTGTGTAGAACATTAAATATGATGTATATGAACGCTTGGACAAGGCTAGAGATGTGTATATGGAGTGAAATACTAATAGATAAAGCCATAGGAGCCCAGACTAACAGAAATATACAATCTGGTAATTCTACATGCAAATATAGGGATATATAATGCACTTCTATTGAATTTCAAATCTCCAGTATGCAATATTGATATATAAATATCATCTACTAGCATAAACCATGCAGAAGCATTATACTTTGGTGCGCTTTTTTGGGAATTTGAGGGAATATGTATTAATATGGTGATAGAATGCAAGATAGTGTGTATTTTCACTGTTGGGCTGGTGAGAGCCATTGAATAATGATTATGTAGAGGTGTGCCAAGTTTCGGAGTGATAGCTGCAGGGGTAGTGGAGGAATGAAGCCAAAAAAGCGGAGGGAGGAGGAGGAGAAGGAGGATCAAGGGGTGTTCCCACGCTCTAGTACCCAAAATGCGAAATGCAATTGCTCCCTCCATAAGCACAACATTTATAATCTGTCTTCAGATCCTGAAAGTAGGCATTTGTAGCTTTTTGGTGATATATATATTTATAATAAAAAATAGCTAAAAAGCGGTGCAATTAATGCTGCAATATTTGTGGGGGAGGATTAATTAATTAGTGTGGTGTCATTAGTGCCTGGAAGCAGATCAGTGATGCCAATTTCCCAAAAAAGCGAAGCTAATTAATGAGGATTGATGAGATTAAATGGGATCAATGACATCACACTAATATTCCTGATCAGGACGAAGATTTGATTTGTAAATAGGGGCTCATTTAATCAATGCACAATAACCAGAGCAGATCTGCTGCTTCTGTGGCCACATTTGGCAGATTGGACTGGATGAATGGATAGATATAGTGTATACCTTTCTAATGATATATATATCCCCCCAAATGGTGCCAAAAGCGAAGCAATATCGAGGAAATAATTGTAGTAGGGGGAATAGGGGCTGAAAAAGCGGAAAAAGCGAACCTGATCTGCTGGGATGCTGGTACAAATTAGCAGATCGGATGGTGGGATCTTATAGAGGCTGTTAATAGCTTTCTAACAATATATAGATCACCCAAAATAGTGCCCAGAGCGGTGCAATATTGAGCAGGATACTGTTTGGGCCAAAGATAGGCGCTTTTCAAGTGACCCATGTAAAAAAACATTTTTTAAGGGTCGATAGGGATCATATGTGGGAGGCTGCGTTCAAAATTTCAGCCCAATCGGAGCAGAATTGAGCGCGCTATTTGCGATTTATATTATTTTTTCGATTTATTTTGATTTATCGCTGGCTCTGAGAGTGTATTTCCTTAATTGCTCGCCAACCGCTGATCCCTCCACCCCGAAAATACCCATTCCGGGATCCTGATTTTTTTCTCTACGCCCCCATACCCATATCATATCTATCCGACAACATTTGCCCAACCCCCACCCAGCCAGATAAGCCATCAGCCCCTATCCAGTATCCCCCCATCCATCCCCCCTATCCCCAACCCCCTACCCATCCCCCTACCCATCCCCCACCCCCGGAAATCATCCCAGAAATCGTCCCCTACTGTTATTCTACAGTGGACTGTGGTTGTACAGTGGACTGTACAACTATGGTTTGGACACATAACTGGGGACTGTACAACTATGGTCTGCATACATAAAGCTAGCCTCAAAGGGTGCATTGATCCTATCCAGTTCTAATATTGATCAGTCCTGTGATCCGACACCTCAGATGGATATTGATTACTCAAATGTTCAAGACAACGAAAATGTTACAGTCACCAACTCAAAGGGACATTTCATGGCCAAATCGAGCACCGAGGATTACAGGTTTCAACCAACAGAGCATGAGAACGTCTGCTTGTATGAGTGGATACAATGCACAGTTCGACACAACAAACATGCATCGCGCTCTTCAAACTCTCACCTATCCTATTTTTCTCACCAGCCTGAACACCCCTTAAGTGACACTCACTTGGTAGCTTGTGATCCAACTTGAAGGTCCCAAATAGTGCCTAACTTCATTGGTCCTCCTTTACTGCGAAGGGATGTCAGTGACTATGAAGAGTATTGTTGCACAATGTTGACTTTTTTCTGTCCATGGAGGACAGGTATCGATTTAAAATTGGCCAGCGATTCATGGGAAGATGCGTTCAACAAATATATCTTTATGGATTGCCAAAGAGAGTTAATGGATAACTTCAACCTGAAGTTCAAATGCTACAATGCAAAGGACAATTTTGCTGCAAAAAGGGCTGCTGGCGGTGGAAAGGTGGGACACAGTGAGATACCAATCGATGTGACAGATTTGGACCATGTAAATGGAGAAGATTGGGTATCAGCAGAGGGTGGTGCTATTCACGATGGACATGAATCTGAAGGTGTGGTAGTAGATGGTCTGATAATGGAGAATATGCGTCTTGCACAGAAGGACACCCTCAAAGTGTTGAAGGCAGCTGGTTGGTCTGAGGCTGTGGACAACACTACAGTATCGCAGGACATACCTATGCTTCCTTCACAGCATCGGGACTCCCGAGCATGGGAAGCATATATAAAGAAAGAGTCTGCCAGACTATGGAAAGCTAAGTTTGCCACTCTCGATGTATTGCCAAATGCTGGATCCACACGTACCAAAAAACTATTCAAACCAGTTAGAAACAACGCTTGGATTATGCGGCCATCTTATCTGTCTACAACATATACCCCTGTGGACGGTCACTGGGGTGAAGTAATGGATGAAGTGGTCTCTAAATTCACATTGAATGATGAACAGACCTGTGCATTCAAAATCATCACAAATCATGCATCATCTATCAGCGCAGATCAGCTGTTGATGCATCTGGGGGGCATGGGTGGTACAGGAAAATCTTGTGTCATTCATGCACTGGTAAACTACTTCAATCGATGTGATGAACCTTATCGTTTTGTTTTGCTTGGTCCAACGGGCACATCTGCAGCATTGATCGGAGGTTCGACATACCACTCTTTTCTGGGATTGGGAAGAAACACCAGAAACAAATCCGGACAAGATCCTTCACTGGAGGATTTGCGTGAGTGATTAAGAGGAGTCGAATACATTCTACTTGACGAAATGTCCATGGTATCTTGTGAACATCTAGCCTTGATAAGTTCTTGCCTTGCAGCTGCAACCCAAAAACCAGAACCATTTGGTGGTCTTCATGTCATATTAATGGGTGACTTTGCACAGTTGCCTCCAATTCACGGCAAGGCTCTGTATAGCAGGAATATTAGCATGCTGAAGTCCGCACGCACCCAACTACTGCAAGAGACTGCCGCTTTGGGAAAGCACTACTGGCTACAATTCACATGTGTTGTTATTTTGAAGCAAAACATGTGCCAACTAGGGGACAGTCCTTGTGAGGTAGCATTTCGAAGAGCTCTGGAAAACCTGAGATACAAAGCTTGCACTAAAGAAGACATTGCACTTTTAGAGTCAAGGGTGGCAGAAATCAATCCTGGCCTCTGATTAGATAATGTGCCATGGAAGTACATTTCCATCATACAGCGTGGAATAGTGACAAAGATCTGTTCAATGATGTCCATGCGACCCGATTCGCAAATGATGTGGGTGAGCCTTTGCATGAGTTTTACAGTGACGATAGAGTTGTGTCAGCAAACCCAGACAAAGTTCCTGTGCACCCCAAACGCATGCCAGTCAGCAAACCTTTGGACTGGTCTGAACAGGTTCAACTATGGTTGCAACCACTGGACACAAGCAACCAAATCCCTGGTTGCTTAAAACTTTGTCTAGGCATGCCTGTCATGGTCTGATATAATCAAGCCACTGAGCTTTGTATTACACAAGGGCAAGAAGCGCAGGTGGTAGGGTGGACGTCCACTGAAATCAAAGGATTTAAGAATAGATGCAAACTGGATGTTCTCTTTGTAGAATTGATAAATCCTCCTAAATCTGTGAAGGTTGAAAAGCTACTGGAGAACGTGGTCCCCCTTACCTGCCAAACCCAGTCAGTGCCAGCAAGACTTCCCAGCAATCGCATTATTAGAATATTGAGGACTCAGGACTCGTAGTTGCCAAAATTCTTAAGAACTACTGATCTGTTACTGGTAACCCTTCTAACCAGCTACCGGACGAATTCTTATGCATTCTTATAAGTAATCACTGGGATATTTCTTACTACAATTATAATAGATATTCTTATATTGATTGCTTGAACGATTCTTATACATTATTATGATTATCTCTGCAATTATTATGGCGATTCTTATGACAATTCTTAGGCATTATTATGCTTATCTACAAGATTCTTATAGTGATTCTTATGGTAATGCTTACAGCGATTCTTATGTGATATTTTTATAATCTACTGATAATATTCTAATAGATCTGATTAATCAGGGTTCTTATCTTTATCTATATCTGTGCTATATATGGAAACCCCCTTATCAATGCCATCAATATTTATTTTCCCCACCATTATTGTAGCATTTATTACACCGCTTTTCCAGCCACTTTATATGGACATATATATATCATTGGAAAGCTACAATCGCCTACTATTTGATTCTGAATTTTATTCAATTTAATTCCTGCAGGGGAGCAGCCCATTTAGCTGCACTTTTTCCCATCAATTTAGCCCCTATTCATTTATGCTACCATTCCTGCTGCATTTGCACCGCTTTTTTGGCACTTTTCCTGGTGCACATATATACTATTAGAAAGCCCTAATTGTCTAGTTTAAGAATCTGCCCTTGTTTTTACAACAGCCCCACTAGGGGCTGCACTATTTAGCTGCGCTTTTTTGGCATTTAATTAGCCCCTATTATGAATCAGCATTGTTCCTGCTCCATTTTGCACCGCTTTGGTGCAATTATATATGGACATATATATATCACCAGAAAGCTACAAATGCCTAGATTAAGAATCTGAAATCAGAACATAAATGTTGTGTCTAGGGAGGGAGCAATTGCATTTCGCATTTGGGGTATTAGAGCGTGGGAACACCCTTGATCACCTCTTCTCCTCCTCCCCCCACAGCTTTTCTGCCTCCATTTCTCCACATCCACTCTACTCCTCAGCCTATAATTTGGCATACAGGTGTATATATACCATTGAATATTGGATGCAAACTTATAGTACACTGGCATCAATATATATGCATATATTTGCTATATACATCTTGCATGGATCATATCTCTCCAAAAGCGGACCCAAAGCATTGTATTTGACTCATTATAAGCTAACCAAGGCATCAGGCAATAATGCTGATGTGTGTATACATGTTTCATACATCAGAACACAATATTCAGCCCTCCACCACATGGAAATAACCTAAAATCATCATATCATTATGCCCTTTGTTTCTAAACCAATATCATTCGCATTTCTTAACCAATCTTTGAGCTCAAGGGTTTTTTAAACCGCAGTGCTCAACACCTTTCAAATGTGTGCTTCATGATGAAAGTCCGATCTCTCCTCATGAAGATATAGCATGTTTTATATCCTGCATCAACCCCAGACTGTCTGTGTGCATATATATACCTGAAATGCGTTTAGAATTGACACATATTCAATTTAAAAAAGTTTGAAGGAGATTGGTCAAGTGTAGCCAATAGACCGAGAGAAACAGTTAAGGAGAATCCTAGTTGTTGTTAGTTCATTGTGCATTGACACTACATCAACCTGCATTCTAGCACCCATTTGTGTGTCCAGCCTTCCACACTCACTCAAATGTTCTGAAACCTTTTGTGAACATCAATAATAGTGTATACCCTCGTCTCTATGAGGTCTGATTAAATTATTTCAATACAGATCTTGTACAAATGGCTTATCAGCTGAAAAACAGTCATTTTTGAGAAGTGCTCATAATTTGCTGCGAGTATCCTTGTTTTGTAGGTATTCCTGAGGCGATTTCAGAACATTTTTCGCCCTTCCAAAGCGGTCAGAAATGGTGGAGATATACCCAATATAGCATTTGGGGAACTTGTGAGACAGTATATGGCTGTTTCTATATGATCCACAACTGTGAACACATGGCACATGGTACAGAACAATAGTGGTGATATTATAACATATTTAAATTGCTTCATCCCACTGAAAATGCAAGTTATAGGGGACTATTGGGTCCTCTTTTGGCAGAAATAGAAGCAAAACAGGGTAAATGCAGAATAACTGCATTCCTAGCGGTCCCCTTGGGTTCCTGTCTTGCACACCATTTATAATACATATTTTACACCTGTATGCCAAATTATAGGCTGAGGAGTGGAGTGGATGTGGAGAAATGGAGGCAGAAAAGCTGTGGGGGGAGGAGGAGAAGAGGTGATCAAGGGTGTTCCCACGCTCTAATACCCCAAATGCGAAATGCAATTGCTCCCTCCCTAGACACAACATTTATGTTCTGATTTCAGATTCTTAATCTAGGCATTTGTAGCTTTCTGGTGATATATATATGTCCATATATAATTGCACCAAAGCGGTGCAAAATGGAGCAGGAACAATGCTGATTCATAATAGGGGCTAATTAAATGCCAAAAAAGCGCAGCTAAATAGTGCAGCCCCTAGTGGGGCTGTTGTAAAAACAAGGGCAGATTCTTAAACTAGACAATTAGGGCTTTCTAATAGTATATATGTGCACCAGGAAAAGTGCCAAAAAAGCGGTGCAAATGCAGCAGGAATGGTAGCATAAATGAATAGGGGCTAAATTGATGGGAAAAAGTGCAGCTAAATGGGCTGCTCCCCTGCAGGAATTAAATTGAATAAAATTCAGAATCAAATAGTAGGCGATTGTAGCTTTCCAATGATATATATATGTCCATATAAAGTGGCTGGAAAAGCGGTGTAATAAATGCTACAATAATGGTGGGGAAAATAAATATTGATGGCATTGATAAGGGGGTTTCCATATATAGCACAGATATAGATAAAGATAAGAACCCTGATTAATCAGATCTATTAGAATATTATCAGTAGATTATAAAAATATCACATAAGAATCGCTGTAAGCATTACCATAAGAATCACTATAAGAATCTTGTAGATAAGCATAATAATGCCTAAGAATTGTCATAAGAATCGCCATAATAATTGCAGAGATAATCATAATAATGTATAAGAATCGTTCAAGCAATCAATATAAGAATATCTATTATAATTGTAGTAAGAAATATCCCAGTGATTACTTATAAGAATGCATAAGAATTCGTCTGGTAGCTGGTTAGAAGGGTTACCAGTAACAGATCAGTAGTTCTTAAGAATTTTGGCAGCTAGTAGTGGATTATTGCCATTCTGTGAGCGAGCAAAAATGGTCATGAGGAGAAGTTTATATGAGCGAGCACAGATATAGGCAAACTTGAATACAGGTAGTCGGAGAATGACAAACGAGTGAATGAATTGACCAGGGTTACGAGAAGACTCTCGCAGTTGCCATGTATTCCCTTCCACAGGGTTAACATCGCTGTCACCTTGTTCGCCAGGACCACCAAGGGGAATGCAATAACAGAACTGGTCCCCAACGCAGTGTGCAGTAGAAGGGAAAGCGATGTCAAGTGGATCTGCATATGAGATCATGTCCCAGCTGTGTTGTTGATACTTTTCAATGGCTGCCAAGCTATGAAGAGGGTGCAAGCCAGGTCGGTAGATAATGAGTGATTTCCGCATAATCAAGGTAGCCCTGGGGTACAGGCAGTACACCTTGTTATGCGTAATGATGTTCATCACACATGCTATAAACTCAGCTCAGTCATGTGTTGCTAACAGTATTTGTGGTGATACGATCACTCTAAAACCACCCACAAAAGTGTGGCGAGAACCTTAAGTTCGAGTCACACGGGTAAATAGGTAGTGTACAAACGATTGTGATTGTTCTGGGGAAAATGAATACAAACAAGTGTTGAACTACAATAGCACTGAGTGAGTACCTGTTAAATAAGAGTGTAGCAACGACTTTTAAGCTTGTCGTGTGTCCAAAATGTCAATAAATGTCGAAATAATTAGAGCGCGACACGCACTTGATATCAAACTTCCAAATTTGGGTTTCAGGCTTCAATAACTTCCAAAACTCGAACAACTTCGTTCGAGGACTTCTATTAAACTTCTAACTACGTGTCTGCAACGTGCAAATGGCTTCTGCTTCTTCTTCTTCTGCTTCTTCAATGCCCCTCTCACCTCAATCCTCCCCTCCTTTTATACCTCGTTGCTCCCTCTCTCCTGTGACCATCGGATTAACCTTGGTACACCTGGTTTCCATTGCAATCCTGCTTTTCTCATGTTTCTCTCACTGCCATTGGTGGCTCCACAGTCGCTTATTCATCGTCTTCTCGGCGTTGCGATTTCATTGGGCGTCTCCATGTAGCTTGGTAAGCTTTCGTCTCGGCTTCATTGGACCCCTACAAAGATGGGTGGGGCTTTTAGTCAGCTTCCAGCTGGGCTGATGTCACTTGTAGGTCCAGGTAAGTCTCGTCGCAACTGCCTCTTCTTTATTTGGTATTCTGCTGACATGTTGCATCATGCATGAGCACTGCATCGTTGCTAGGTGTCGGTCCACGTTGTCACCAGTCTGTAACAGAGGTGGGCGTGTGAAAGAGACGCTCGCTCCGTCACATTCCCACCCAAGGCTTCCGTGCATCTGGATTGTTAGACACACGACCTTAGTGTAAGTATTTCCTTTTGTTTCACACCCAACAAACGAGTTGCAACTTGTATCTGCAATAATAGTATTTTTATTAATTTATAAATCGCGCGAATTCATGCCTGGGTACCCGCAAGGGTCATCAGTGGACTCACTTGAGTGGAATTCCAACACAATAGACAATGGTGACCCCCAACATATGATGATCTGGATCTTCCGCCCTCCTTGTTCGAAATCGAATATATGCTTTAGGTTAGGCCCCATCCCACAGTTGTTGCCTTGATTGGCGATCCATGCGTGGGCAAAACCTGGGTATTGCTGCCAATGCTTTGTACAGACATATCCAATGTATTCCAACCACTGCAATACTGGGGTGACATGCGACGACTGCACATACAGATCGAGGTCGGATGTAGGGCTGAACACGGTACAGGTTATGAACCTCAGAGCAAATGACCCAGACATGACAAGTCCAGTCCTCTTCTGCAGAAATCTAAAAACGGGAATTTCTGGTGGCTCGAAAAAGTCTTGCAGATCTCTCTCAATGCAGTAGATGGAACGTAGATATTCTTGCACTTGCGCACAGATTGGTTGAGAAACCTTGGCCAGTTGAAGCAGTGTCTGAATGTTGACATAGTGCAGCAGCAGGGTTGTTACTTCCAGCATGAGTCTAGAGTAGCACAAAGTTAGTCCAATCTTCGTCAAGGAATCATTATCAGCGACATACCTGGACATTTTGGTGTTCTCAGCATGAGCAGTTGGTGTCTGGGAGGATGACATTGCTTTTATAGCAACCTGTGTGATGGTGAGATGCAGAGAAAGATAATTGCTGAGTATCAGTTTGTCCTTTATATAATGGTAATGTTCGATCATAATTTAACTGAAACCCGGAAGTGGGTATTAGGCAACACTGCTCATAGGTATGCAGAGATTTAACGGTGAACCACAGGCAGGATGCAATATCATATAGCTTATTTTTTGTACACAGCGATAGGAGCAACACAGTCAAGCTCTGCGATTAGAATACAGGCGTTGTGAAGAGGACATGTTAATAGTAATGGCATTGGCAAGGTGGAGAAAGTGGACGATTAGGATCACGTGCCACAGGAAATGGTTGCACAATCATGATGCATGCACCCACCTAGAGGTGTGGAAAGGCCTCGGAAATTGCCGTGCGCAGCGACAGTCCCATTTGACCATGTTTAAGTACTTAGCTATGTAGTTGGTACATTAGTGTTATCGTGAAATACATCGGTTTCACCCTCTGCGACCTGTGCTGCCAACAATATCATTATCCCATATATACACACCTAAGAAATATAGGTTAGCGAAAAGGAGAATCGATAGAATTACACTGTACTACTCACAAATATAGCCAGCCCAAATCACTTGTAACTGATGATGGCTCGCTGTGTTCCTGGCTTAGTCTAGCTTAACCTCTTTGGGTCCATCCTTCTTGACCATCATTCCATTTATCCATTCATCTCCATGCCCAACACTAATCATCCCAGACACGACTCAACATGCAGCTTCCTGTCCCCCCTACCCCGACCCACCAACTCAACAACCCGACCACCTCTGACAATTACACTTCCTGCAACATCAACTATGCCTAGAGCCGTCAAAACCTATGGAAAGCAGCTCTAGATGCTAGGGTATGTGTTACAGGTGGAGTGAGGACCATTCGCCTGGCCTAGCTCGTTGCAGAAATCATTTATCAGAGATCTGAATCAAGTACAAGTTCTGAGGCCTTTAGGCTTCATTCAGGTTCTTTTACCCCGTGCGAGGGAGGTGTTGCCAAGACTCGACGTTGCGTGTCCCACGTGACTTCGTTTCATCTCTCATGTGCTCAGCTTTCTTTCTTTTCTCATTTTTATCTCATTTTTTTCATTTTTTGAAAGGCCTCAGAATGTGCTGCGCACAGCGTCAGTCCCATTTTGCATGTTTAACAATGAGGAAACAAGTTGCAGGAGCGTCAACCTTGGCATTGAACATGGACAAGTACGAGAGAGGTTCGGAATACAATTCCAAACAAAATGAGGCAATGATTGGACAAGTCATGATTTGAGGTGTTACAGGACAGACATGTGGAATATTACAACAACAAACGGCTGGGGAAAGTGTTTCAATTTAATGAGCCATATCAAGGATGGGTGGGGAGGACACATGTTGATGAGCTGCGCACCCATCTATCTCCGTTTTCGCGCCTTTGTACGTTTTTGGACTAATTCAGCGACTTGCCGTTCAAGCGCCTAGGCCACGGCATCAGTATAGCGCTCACACACACACACTATCACGCCTGCACTACCAACCATCCTTACAATTTCATGACTTCTTTTCATTAATTTATTCAAAACCATTGTTCCATCTGTTGTTTCTTTGTTTCATATGACAACCTCCATCATTATTCAATTGTTTTCTCTTGTTGTAGATACATTTTCCAGTAGCTACAATATCTTTGTATCATAGCCTACCTGGAAAAAGCAGATCATTCTTACCCCCCATATTTTCATGTCTGAGCTTCGTTCCACTCTCTTTTTGCCTTAGCAGTCATACCAGGCGTCGTCTGGTTCGTTTCCTATCGTCTCTCGTCGTCTCTCAGTCCCTCAGCGTCACCAGCCGTGTCTGGTTCGAGTTTCTTGGTTTTTCTTCGTCTCCTCGTCGTCCTACGTAGCCACCGTTGTTGGCTATCGTTCCTAGTCGCCGCCGTCGTCGGTTTCTGCCCTGTAATCACTTCGTTTCATCTCTCAGTGTCGCCGTCGCCGACCTGAACCTCTCCCCATCGCCCCCAGCTTACCTCTTCAAACCTCAGCTCTCCGGACCCCACAAACCCGTACACGAGCGCTCATTCTCATCACTCACCTCACTCACCAACGCCCTCACCCTCACACTTCGTTTCCCACCCACATTTTGGTTTTGTGTTCATTGCCCATTTCTCCTCCCACCGTTGCGCTCATCATCAACGTGAAGTTGAGACTGAAGGTACAAGAGAAATGCCTAGTGAACAGAGATAGCAGTGGAATGTAGACTGGGGTATTCATCCCACTGTGACCATTGCGGCTCCAACTGCATGTATTACAAGCTTCATATTAGCGGCTATTATTTTACACAAAAGGCTCAAAGGTGCACTACTCTGATGTAATTTGCACGTCATATGAGATTTCATAGAAAGAAAATAGAATTGGATTACATATTACACAAAAAGGTGAAGCAGAATGATGAGATTCATCAGAATATCTATCTGAATGAATACCAATAAAGCACAAAATGGCAGAGAAGATGAAAGCAGCCAGTGTGGAATACAGCCCAGGACACAACAAAACCATAAAATAGAAAGGAGCCCATAGAAGTAATGATGAAAGGAAGACTGAGGAGGAAAGAGTATAGAAAGAGAGATGCTGATAAGAGTGAGATGCACTGATTCCTGAGGGATAAATATAAATGATCAAAAGTGACTTTATGCAAAAGTCAAACACACCCATGGCTTCATTCCTCATGCTTGAACAATTTTGCAACACAACGCTTGGAAGCATCTAATGCTAAGCGACCACGATCTTTGAGAAGATCAGTTGCATCATTTGACAATCTCATCCCAACCAGTGTCCCATCACTTGAACGATTCACACGAATTACTGGCTCCAACTCCCATATCCCAAACAAAGTTCTAGGCTCTGTGTTTGGGCGTACATTTGCAGCGGTAATGGACTTGCGGAGATCCTGAGCAGCTTCCTCACAACCAGGTGGCAAATCACCAAAGTTGTCAAACTGATCAATGAACTTTGTGAGTGTCTTGTGGTTCTCCCTCCAGTTCCTCTCCAGGATGGCCCTGAGGCTCACATTGGTTCGCACTTCAGATTGGGCCAGATCTAACTCAATAATTTGCTTTTCCTGAAGAGCACCCTGGATGCGGTCATGTAGGTCTTGATAGAGATGGGGGGATGCCGAAGTTTTATCAATGGTGAAGACAGTGGTCAAAGAGGATGCATGATCGATTGCCTGAAGTGCTGAGTTCCTAGTATTCATAAATTTGATGACATCAGTGCTTGAACTCTTAACAAACTCCTATAGAGGGACAGTAAATGATACAGGAAGGATAACATAAATATTTAAATGATTACCTTCAAAGTTTCATCTCTTAGTTGTGCAAAGTTAGAGTCTGCTCGGTTTTGAGTTCGTTCGTTGTGCACAGTGTCCCACATGGTGGTGGTGACTATTAGTTGAGGTGTGCCATATTGCTTAGTAGAGTACTCTGCAAAGAGTTCACTAAGCATCTGAAATGTTCTGCGCCGGCTTCCGGGCAGTCGAGTTTCTGTAATAGGGGTAAAATATAAGATACTCGTAGAGTAATGGACACTATATTAGAACAAATTAGTTCAGTTGGCCAGTCTAGATCAGAAGGAATAGCATACTAGTAGTCCTCGCCCCACTTTCTTATCATGTTCACAACTTCGATCTCTGAGATCTTCGAGTCCGAAAATCCGGGGGTATCGATCAGATATACTGGGTGCATTGTGCCGCGCCAGTCGGTGTACACAACATTTACAAGTCGGTAAGCAGTGACAGCCTGTGTGTATCCTGCTAGCTGGTCCTTCGAGATTGACAGCTTCTGAGATTTGCCCGCAAATGCTTCAATGAACTGGAACATAAAGCAATAGTAAAACATTCAGATTTATTGCATGTAACTGAGATGGATGATGTTTAACTTACTGAACTTTTCCCGGCACCAGTAGGTCCCATGATGCTGTACCAAGGCATTATTAAATACGTCCCGAGTTCACAGATATTGTCCGGATTGTACATACAGATATAGGAATGGATAAGGGTCATCGGGTATGCGGGTGGTCACAGGTTCGACAGATATACATATCACCGGTGATTTTAATGTATTTGAGTTCAGGAATATCCATAGCGAGAGTGATAGTAAGCAAGTAACGTTGCGAAATTGAAGATATCGTTGAGTAGGCGAGATGCGAGATGGTGAACGTTGAAGTGCAAGGTGTGATGGACAGTCGGGCGCGTGTCAGACAGGAGGCAAGCGTCCCGATTATCTTAGGTAGGTGATCGTTCAATATTTTATCTTATCACATAGCTCCCGTATATTCAGTCCCTGTATACTACAGTACAATCACCATTCATATCACGAAATGCGTAACCGATAAATGTGTCTATATCTTCTTAGTTTCATGATTCATCCAGGCGTTTTCAGCATTTCAGGCAAGAAGACGGTCAGGTCATGTCCTATGAGCACGTCCTGGAGCCTGGGCATGACCTTCATCACCCCCCGTGCTTGTGCTCCAATCCCCGAATGTCGGCTATGTCGTCCCTTTGGGTACCCCCCTCTCTCGTCAGCCTTCATACGCATAATTTGGACAACCAATGGCCGCTTCCAGAACCCATACCCATCACTTCACTGAGAGTTGAGCGAAATCACTTCGTCCCTCACGACAATACCCAATGTGACACTAAAACCAGGGTTCTTCTGCAACCCACCCTTCCAATGCTCTCGTGCAGCCCTCTATAGCCATCCATCCACACACAAACATAACGCGACACCCCACCTCGTCGTATATGGTGAATAGGACGAAGAATTCCGTTGGGGAGATAGGTTCCAACGACCGCAGCAGCTGGCGATGTCATTGAATTTGAGAAGTGAGAACGTGCGCGTGGTCCTCTGAGACGAGATTAGAGGTGGTGGTGGAGGAATAACCTCGTTCTCCGTTTCAGAGGCTGAGTGCATGTGCGGGAGGGAGGCGAGACATCAACAGATGTGATAGTTGTAAGGTGGAAGGATTTCATCGTCTGACCTTCATGACATCCCACCGCCTCCACGGAGCTTTCCTGGGCCATTGGCGACGCTTAGAGCTGGTAGAGATAATGAAAAGCAGGGTAGGCTGTTCAGGTTCGCGGTCCAAGAGGTATGAGGCCGATCGGCGGACGCAGACTTGATCTAAACGTGATAACGTGAAAGTAGTGGTGCACGTCCACAGCTCAACTCCCCGCGGACACAGCCACCGGTTCTTGGGCTCCCTAAACAACTTCAGGCGTCATCAAGCACTAAACCGCCTAGCTGTGGTTGAGAATGGATGGGCGATCGTGCTGTTGTGCTGTGTGTGAGCCACACAAGGCGGACATTCCCGTAAGGGGTGGCGGTTGAGGGGAGGGGGGAAAATTGGTGCGATCGCAGTAAGGGTGATACACGAAATCGGTCGCTTCATGCAACTTTCATATGGACCTCGAATTTAAGAGAAAAAATGCCATTAATCGATCTAAATACACAAAATATACTGAATTTCAGTCAGATATCGGCGGCATAAGTAGGAGTAATAATAAGCGAATTTGACTCACAAATAGGTATCTCGCTCAAATCATCCATCGTTCCTACGAGTACCGACTCTCTTCTCCTACCCCATTTCAAGCCATCCTCCTCCTCCTTCAGCTCCACCTCCATTACAACCCACATTCTTTCCTTCTTTCGCCCCAAACTCAATGCCAATCGCGTCCAGATGGTACCCCCTCTCATCCATCGCGCTGCCCCACCCAATACTCCGACCACCTCCAATAACAACGCTTCCTGGGTCATCAATGACGCCCAGAGACAGCGAAGGGCCATGAAAAGCAGCGTCAAGTGTTAAGGTAGGTGTTCCAGGAGTAGTGAGACCCATCCCGCGAGCCTAGCTCGACGTAGAGGTGAAAGTGGTCGTGGGTCCACGTGGCCCGCCCGCCGAGTCACCTCATGCTACCACTTCCACCCTCTCGCTTCCTCCCTTGTTCCAACTCATTCAGCACAAAATATCCACCAGGCCTCCATCACGACGAACTGAGGTTAACAAATAAAGAAAAACAGGCTAAGGACATTGAACATCGCGTTATCCAAGGCTGAAACAATGCCTCCATAAGTGACGTGAGGTGATAACACGAAGAAGGCGGAGTTTCTGTGAGTTAAAGCAGAAGGGCGTTTATATGTATAGGTGGAAGAGGTGAACTAGAGGAAGACATCCAACGCGATGGCCATTGGGAGTCTAGGCAAGGCCGGAGTGAGGTGCCCAGAGTTGATATAGGAAGATAGGGTGAACGGCAACGCCGGCGATGAGACAATGATACTGGTAGAGAGTTCTATGAGGATATTAAACGATGAGGTAGATGGCGCGTGAGTGCTGGGAGGTTCTAGTTGAGGTTCATGGGGAACGGTGGGTCTTGTTGAGAGAATGCGTGCGGTATAGTCCACATTGCAGCAAAAAGATGAAAGGACGTGTCAGAGCTTTAGTCGCCGTTGACGCCGTAATAGAGTGCAGAACGGGAGGTTGACGATGTTGAGGTTAGAAGGTCGGTTTGGGAGCGGATTTTTGAGAAAAACGTGCGCCTTTCATCCACCGTTTACGCTCCTCCAAGAGGATGAACCATAGGTGATAATCAGAGTCTTGATGCCGACATGCCCCATCATGCCAACATCCTACTCCAAGCTCTCCTCTCGCCTGCTGACAACCACCATCCCCGACCCAACGTGAGCATATGCGGGATGACAAAATAAGGTTGGCCATATGACCGCTGCGTTGTTTCACCAGATCGTCAGCGTCTTGAAGTCGTCCAAGGCAATAAATGCACATACCTATTCCTGATCCATCGTCATATGGTCTCCTTCGTCTTCGACACGTAGTACATAAATTGAGAGGGAGTGATGGACGTGGCCGATGGTCATCCATGGTAATAAGGATGAGTAAAAGTTAGACGTCCAGGGGCCTTTTTGAAGAACGGATAAGTTGTAGCGTAATTTACGAACCAGTGGAGGAGGCGGAAGGAGTCATGGATGTATGGTAGGTGCTTGACGTAGACTTAATAGAACACGACTATCTGACAGTGACAGAAAGGAAAGAATCAGATAGAATAATAGCATTGTTCTAAACAAGTACACTGAAAACGATGATTTTAGTCAGAGTCACGAAGAATAAATGAAATACGCACAGATATCTAGTTTAAACGACTTTGAAAGTCATTAGGGACACCCATGATACCATAGTCTCTACAGCGCGACCAGCGCGTCGTAATAAGGCCAGGGAAACAAGATAGGGCCCAACACAATCCTAGCCACTGTAGCTACGCGGAAACTACCTACCTTCAACCTAAATAAAAAACATAGATGAAGAGAGGCGGGGAATGAGATGAGTCTCGTTCAGCTAAGGTGAGGAAAGACGATGGTGGTGGTTTGGGATCAACCCGGTTTGATGGCTCACAACCCTTGATCGATTGATCGCCAATTCAAACACCGACATGCTCAATCCGTTATAGGCGCGATGTCCATGTTCGTAGTGTTCCTAGTAATTGAGCTCCGTGTTTTGGTTTTCGTCAATTTCATTATCTGAGACTGGATATTCCCCGTACATCGAGTCGTCCATATGTACCGTTCCTATCAGCTTGATCTGCTGAACTGGCTTGTCTCCCTCCTCGGCCAGATGTCAGTTCGCCTCTCAACGGACGTGTAGCATGGCATTGACAATACAATTGGTGTACGTGTCTTCAGACTTGAAGAAAAGACGATGCCCGAACAGCCTGGATCTTTTGAGATTTTTATTTATAGACCGATTAACATGGAAGACGACTGTCGTGGTGAGAATTAGGACGAGAGCGAGAGGGCACTGTGCTATCAGCGACGAGCAAATGATGCTAAAATAATGATTGAAATGTGTCTAATAGGGGACATAAAGTTGATTGTGATTCACCCTATCAATCCGAGGTTTGATTTCAGCACAAGTTGAATGATGAGCATTACATTAGCATATAAAAATGAGGAATAAAACGTCCACAGCATCTATCAGAACGGATAAAGCACAAGTAGATGGAGATGAACGACGCCACCGGGGTAGAATACAGCTCAGAACTAAACAAAACAAATGGGAATCACCGCGAAAACAAGGCTGAGGAGGAAAGCTAATGGAAGTGCAAAGGGAGAGTCCTGCAAGTGAACGATTCAGACAAAACTAAGATGTGCTATTACTTAGTGCATAAATGACTGAAAAAAGAAAGGATAGACACGTCAAACGTACCTTCGACTTCATTTCCCATGCTTGAAAACTTCCTCAACTCGGCGCTTGGAAGCATTGACTGCGAAGTGACCAATATCTTTGAGACCGAGGGGTGGGGACGATTGTCCACAATCATTCGATTCGATAACATCAGGCTCTCGCGCCCATTTCAAGAATAAAACTCTATGTTTAATGTTCTCAGGGCGTGTATTGGCTGCAATTGACTTGCGGAGGTGGAAAGCAGCATCCCTACATCCAGGCGGCAATTTCCCAAAGTTGATAAATTGATTGATGAACTTTGTGAGTGTCTTGTGGTTGTCCCTCTGGTTATTCTTGAGGATGGCCCTGAGGTTGGCATTGGTTTGAGCGTCGGGTTGGGCCAGGTCCAACTCAATCATTTGCCTTTCCTGGAGAGCGTTCTGGATACGCTCGTCTAGATCTTGATATAGAAGGGGAGATGTTGAAGTGCTATATTCATTGAAGACACTGCTTGTGGAGGCACGGCGATCGATTGCCAGAAGTGCAGATTTCCTGGTATTAGTAAATTTGATAACATCAGTGCTGGGATTGTTGAGAAACTCCTGTAGAGGGAAAGTAAAGAACACAGGAGAGATCACAGAACAATTTCAACCTTTACCTTCAAAATTTCATCCTTTAGTTGTACAAAGTTAGACTCTGCTCGGTTTCGAGTCTGTTTGTTGTGCACAGTGTCCCACATGGTGGTGATGATTATCAGTGAAGTTGAAAAACGGTGCATCTCCATAAGCTTTTCGAGCATCTGAAATGTTCTGCGCCGACTTCTTGGCAGTCGAGTTTCTGTGATAGGGGTCAAGTATAAGATACTCCCAGAATAATAGAAACTATTAGAACGAATTAGTTGAGTTTTCCAGTCTAGATAAGAAGAAATCGCATCCTCGTTATCCAGCGACCACTTTTTAACCATCTCCAGGATTTCAATCTCTGCAATCTTCGAGTCCGAAAATCCGGGTGTATCAATCAGATACACTGGACTCGGTGGATTATATTCTCTGTGCAGAACATTTACGAGTCGGTAAGCGGTCACAGCCCGTGTGTATCCTGCTAGTTGATCCTTTGAGATGGACAGGTTCTTAAGTTTGCCCTCAAAGGCTTCGATGAACTGGAAGACGCAGCGATGGGGAACTGTTCACATTTTTTCGATGTAAATGAGATGGATGATACTGAACATACTGAGCTTTTCCCGGCGCCTGTAGGCCCTATGATGCTATATCAATTCATTATTAAATCCGCCCTGAGCTCAAAACCATTTGCGCGAATCACACAGACAGATATATGTATGGCCACGAATCCTTGGGTATGCGGGTGATCACAGGTTCGACAGAAATATCGCCGATAATTTTGAGGTGTCTGAGCTCAGGAATCTCCATGGTCACAATGGCAGTAATCAACGGGAGGTATTCTGGTTAGGTGAGGTAATGGATGTTGGAGTGAAAGTTGTCGTTGACAGTTCGGTGTCTGTCAAACAAGAGGCAAGCGTCCCGATTATCACACGATGGTGATTGTTCAATATCTTATCACACACCCCTCACATCGTAAGTTTCATATGTGTACGATATAATGATGCCGTCGGATGTACTGCGAACCCGAAATCAGGGCAAGTCGTTGAGAAAGGGGTACAGATAGATCAGGGTCCATAGGTCCAGCGACAGCAGTTAACGATGTGTTAACGGGCAAAAGAAAAAAGCCACGCAGAGCCGTACACGACCGTACAGCCTCTACTGTGCAATTCTTCTAAATGCACAGTTATGCACGGCTCCGCACTGCACGGCTTATATCACAAGGCCTCAATATATTATTCTTATGTCCAGGTTCGTTTAGGATGTATACCGGATCGAATGGTAGCACATCCGGACTGCGCTGATCGCTTTGGCGAAGCTACTGGACACAAGTTACGAGGCCGATCCGGGTGCATGCGCCAGTCTTTGGCCGCAGGCGCTAATTCTACAGGAGTCATTTTGCACCCCAACTTCGCATAAATATGATCATGAATTGTTTGTGTCTCCCAACGTTGTCACTCGGTACCCATTTTATGGTGTCTCCCACGGGCACCATTCAGAATCAAATTTCCTCACATCCACCTCTTCCTTCTACTCCGACTCTATCCCTTCATTGGTTGTTATCGCTTCTAAAAAGGATTTTCTATGCTTAGACCAAGGTTCTCATAGTGTACGTTGTAATATTATGTGTCGTACCAGTCTCAATAGGGGCAAGATACAAGTGGATTACATGTCATGAAAAGAATTGGAACGGAACAAAAATTATATCTATCAGGAGGGATAAGGCACAAAAAGGTGAAGACGAAAAGAAAAAGCTTGGAATACAATTCACCAAACAGGTTTGAACAAAAAGGAGGCACAGTCAAACTAGATAAACAGGAACAACGACAAAGAAAAGGCTGGATAGGAAAGCCAATGGAAGAGCGAAAGGCCGATCCTATGATCACCAGTGATGGAAAGCCATTCAACAGGAATCTCCATGACGAGAGTGATAGCGAACAAGGAACGTTCGGAGAGTGAGGATAGCGCTGAGTAGGCGAGATGATGGAAGTCGAAATGCAAGTTGTGGTTGACAGTCGGTTCGTGTCAGACAAGGGGCAAGCAACCCAATTATCCCAGGTAGGTGATCGTTCAATATCTTATCTTATCACACAACTCCTATATTTTCGGAACTTGTACTACAGTACAGTCAAAATTTATATCATAAAATGCATGATCGATAAATGGGTTTGTATCTTCTTAGTTAACGTTTCATTCAGGCATTTTCTGAATTTCGAGCAAAAACACGGTCAGTCCATGCCTGATGAGCTCGTCCTGTAACCTCAGCCATCAGCCTTCATCACTCCCAATGCTTGCGCTCCCATCCCCGAATGTTGGCTATTTCAACCCGTTGGGTGCCTCCATACACATAATTTAGACAACCTTTGGCTGCCTCCAGAATCCATGCCCATCGCCGCACTGAGAAGTGAGCGAAACCCTTTCGTCCCTCACGACATTGGCCTTATATGACCCTAAAATCAAGGTTCTTCTGCGGTCCACCCTTCCTATGCTCTTACACAGCCCCCTATCGCCATCCATCCACACGCTAACACAATGCGACGCCGCACCTCATCCGAGTTGAATGTTGTGAATGCGATAAAGAATCCCGTCGGGGAGGTGGTGCTGTATCCACTGCAGCGACTCGAGAGCGGAGACATCAACAGATGCGAAAGTAGAGAGACCTTCCTGTCTACCCTTTTAATTGACACTCGTTATCTCGGGCCATAAGTCAAGTTTCCTTGCACCTCCGGTCATTAACCCGACAATGAACACGACAATCCGACCACCTCTCACAACGAGCTTTCCTGAGGCATTAGCGCCGCCCAGAGCCAGCGGAGGTCAATGAAAAGCAAGGTAGGATGTTCAGGTTCGTGGTGCAAGAAGTTTGGAGTCGATCGGGGGAGTCAGGCCTGACCTAGACGCGAAAGTGATATTTCATGTCCACGTCGCAGCTAGTTGCACAGCCACAGCCACCGATTCTTGCGCTCCCTGCCCAACTTCACTCGTAATCGGGCGCCATTCCGCCTGGCTGGGGTTGACAACAGATGGTCGGCAGCGCTGTTATGCTGTGAGTTGTACACCACAAACATTATCGTAACGGGTGGCGTTGATGATGACGCTGAAGGGAGGGGAAGGATCACAATCAGAGGCTGCGAGTAGCTTTCCAATGGATGCATAATTTGAAAATAAAATGCCATTATTGGATCTAAATACAAAAAAGATGCTAAAGTTCAGTCAGATATCGGTGGCGTAAGTGAGAGTGATAATAAAATAATTTGACTCACAAATATTTATCTCACTCATATCATCGGTCGCTCCAACGACAGCCGACTCTCTTCTGATACCCCGCTTTCTATCCATCATCGCTGTTGGTCTCCACCTCCATTTTACCCGCATTTTATCCTTCTTTCCACCCCATACCCAACTTCAATCGCGTCCAGATGGGACGTGATCTCCGTTGTCGTACCGTCCCCCCACGCAATAATCCAACCACCTCCAACAACGACGCTTCCTAGTTCATCAACGACATCCAGAGCCAGCGGTTGCCCATGAAAAGCAGCGTGGAGTGTTAAGGTAGGTGTTCCAGGAGGAGTGAGGTCCATCGCCTGAGCCTAGCCTGACTTATGAGCGAAAGTGCTGGAGGGCCCATGTCACCCGATGGCCGAGTCTCCCCTGTTTCCTCGCGCGACAACACCCCCAACTTCTGGCGTCCCGCCCTCTTCCAACTCTAGCATTTCAGGGCCCTCCAACGTTCCAGTGTACACGGTGCGTCGGACGTCCATAATAAAAGCCTGAGGTGAAATGTTTTAGATGGGGGGGACGTTGAAAGTCGCGTCAAAAAGACGAAACGGTAGCTCCCCGGAATTATTGGTTTCTTATGGGTTGTATGGATAGGATGGCAGCGATGTGCGAGTTCATGAGATGAGGAAGGCGGATGGTTGTGGTATAGGAACGAGGAGCGCGATGTAGTAGTCATTGGGAGATGGTGGGTGTCTGGTTGAGAATGTATGCAGTTGTGTCGGAGTAGCAGAGAAAGGACGGGACGACGTCTCTGAGCTTTTGTCGACAATGAGGTGACAGGGTATAGAACGGGGAGAAAATGTTGAGGTTGGAACATAGGTTTGGGAAGAGAAATAACTGCGGCTTGCATCCATCGTTCACGCTCCTCCAGGACGACGAGCCACCCTTGAAAACCCGATTTCCAGATACCAATTGAACACTGTCACGACAGCGCCTCGACACCCTCATCTTCCAAACTATTCGCTTTCCTCACGCCCACGGAGAACCGACAAAGTAGCCGCAACCCATGGAACAACGAGCTAAGGTGGGCGTGGCTGCATTACCGGTAAAGTAAGCCCATCTGCATCGTTTGACCAGATCGTCAGCATCTTGAAGTCACCAAAGCAAAATGCGTATACCTACGGGCAACTTTTTTTAGCGATGTTCGCCTTTATCCTTTGGTGAGTTGAGAGAGGACGATGGACGTGGCCACTTGTAATCTATGGTTGGGGATCAGTCAATGAAGTTAGACGTAGACGGTCACTGGAGAAAGTGTGCTTACCTCTTAAGGTTTTAACCTCCAAACCCGTCGTCCGATCTCCACCCCTTAACCAAAGGCTAGGTAGAATGGAATGTCTCTCCTCCACCTGTCGTAGTGTTCCAAACATGGAGCACATCTCATCATCACCCGTCTACTCCGCTTTGTTCCCTTTTTTATTCCAAAACACAACACATACGGAATCCAAGCGCAAAGTCTTCTCCAAATTTTAATCCAGCGATGAGCACACAATGACGAGCAAGAGAAGAGAGTGGAAGAGCTTGTTGTGTTTATGGTATGCACTTGACGTAGACTGAAAATACGGATCATCGGCTGATGAAGGGAAGAATCATAGCATTGTCCTAAAATAATTACACTGAAAATGACGTGGTTAGTCAGAGCCATGACGAGGAGATAAGTACGCACCCACATCTAGTTAACCCGCTTTAAAAACCAGTGCGTACACCTATGATACCTTGGGTGCCTACAGCGCGAGCCACGCGTCATAATGAACGAGGAAAAACAAGATCGCGCCCAATGCAATCCTACATATCACCCTACGCCGTGATTTCATCCAAAGATGACTATGAATCTTCGACCTAAATAAAAGGAGTTAATAAAGAGAGGCAGGGAACAAGGTGAGTGTCGTTCAACTTGGGTGATGGTGGTGGTTTGTGACAAACATGGTTGATTGGACACCCTTACCTTGATCGTCAATTCAAACACCAACAATCAATAACCCATCCATGGTTGACGTGGTTTGAGACTCATCGTTACTAGCGTCCGTAATTGAACGACACATCTTCTTTTTTGTCAATTTAATTATCTCGGGATACATATTCCCTGCGCTTCGAGTCGTGTTCCCGCATGAACCTCTCACATCAACATGATCTCCCGATCCCACCTTTGTCCGCCCCTAACACCATCTTCAATTACCAATGGAAGGGTGCAAATAGAGTCAGTATATACCTAGTCATCGCTCTGAGGCTGACTTGACTCGTGCGATTGGATTCAGAATAATTGAGAATGGGCCTCCCGCACGGGTTTATGATTGAGTCAAACGATGCGCGCACAAATACAATTTAAAAACTTGGAGCGCACAAAGAACAAGATTCTCAACAATAATTGCCACTGTATATAATAAGGCAAGGCACGGAGTTTTTAGACTTAAGCACGCTAAATTTGGGTCGAGAGCGTGAATGGGATTAAACCCAAAGTGCAAGACAGAAGTTCGAGAGAAACGAGGGTGACAAATGGTTGTGATGCGTGATATGGGAGGACGAAACTTACTTTCAGGCTGAAAGCGGATACAAACGAGATGAGGAGTAAACAGGAGCAAGAGTAACATATAAACTCCAGGATACATAAGACATCTCAAATGATAACTGAATGTGTTCATCCCACTGTTGTGTTTTCAATCTCACTTGGCTTTATTAAACTCACCTTGGCTGTTGCTTTTCATGGGATGCTCAAATTTATTATGCTGAGATGGCACAATACTCTGATATAATTTTTCATGTCATATCAGATTTTATAAATGGAATATACAATTTGGATTACATATTGTAGAGAAATGTGGAACAGAACAATAAAGTGATGAAAGCAATGAGTGTCACAGTGGAATACAGCCTGGACTAAACAAAGCAATGAAACAGTGAAAATGAGTGAATGGGAATAACAATGAATAGAATAACAAGTAGGAAAGTTGATAGAAGAGCAAAATGAGAGTCCTGCAAGAGCACTGAGGGTGTGAGACACAGATGACACTGAGATGGGCTAATGGATAAATGATTAAAAGAAGAACTGGTACCCACATCAAACACACCTCTGAATTCATTTCCTGTGCTTGAAAACTTGTGCAACACAATGCTTGGCAGCAGCAAATGCAAAGTGACCATGATCTTTGAGGACAAGGGGTTGAGATGCCACTGCCCAATCATTTGATTCAACATCTTCAGTAGGTGTTGGCTCTTGTGCCCATTTCCAGAACAAAATTCTTTGTGTCTTGTTCTCAGGATGTGCATTGGCTGCAATTGACTTGCGGAGATGGTAAGCAGCATCCCTACATCCAGGTGGCAATTTCCCAAAGTTGATAAATTGATTGATGAACTTGGTGAGTGTCACATAATTCTCCCTTTGGTTACCCTCCAGAATGGCCCTGAGATCAGTATTGGTTCTTGCATTGGTCTGGGCCAGGTCCAGCTCAATGATTTGCTTTTCCTGAAGAGCACCCTGGATGCGGTCATGTAGGTCTTGATAGAGATGGGGGGATGTTGAAGTTTCATAGGGCAAGAAGACATTGCTGAAAGCAGGTAAGTGATCAATTGCATGAAGTGCAGAGTTCCTAGTATTCATAAATTTGATGACATCAGTGCTTGGACTTCGAACAAACTCCTATAGAGGGTCAGTAAATAATACAGGAAAGATGACAGAAATATTTAAACAATTACCTTCAAAGTTTCATCTCTCAATTGTGCAAAGTTAGACTCTGCTCGGTTTCGAGTCTGTTCATTGTGCACAGTGTCCCACATGGTGGTGGTGACTATTAGTGAACAATGACCAGTAGAGTCTTCAAGAAGCTTCTTGAGCATCTTGAATGTTCTGCGCCGACTTCCGGGCAGTCGAATTTCGGTAATAGGGGTAAAATATAAGATACTTGTATAGTAATGAATACTATATTAGAACAAATTAGTTCAGCTGGCCAGTCTAGATCAGAAGAAATAGCATACGAGTTGTCCTCGCTCCACTTTTTTACCATGTTCACAACTTCGATCTCAGAGATCTTCGAGTCCGAAAATCCGGGGGTATCGACCAGATATACTAGGCGCAGCGTACTACGTCCTGTGTACATAACATTTACCAGTTGGTAAGCGGTAACAGTCTGTGTGTATCCTGCTAGCTGGTCCTTCGAGATTGACAGCTTCTGAGATTTGCCCGCAAATGCTTCAATGAACTGGAGCATAAAGCAATAGTAAAACATTCAGATTTATTGCATGTAACTGAGAAGGATGATATTTAACTTACTGCGCTTTTCCCGGCACCAGTAGGTCCCATGATGCTGTACCAATGCATTATTAAATATGTCCCGAGTTCACAGATGTTGTACAGATTGCACATACAGATATATGATTGGATCCGTGTCCCGGGGTATGCGGGCGGTCACAAGTTCGACAGAAATATCACCAGTGATTGAAAGGTATTCGAGTTTAGGAATCTCCATGGCGAGAGGGATGATGAACACGGAATGTTGGGAGATTGAGGATGACACTGAGTAGGCGAGATGATGGACGTTGAAGTGCAAGGTGTGATGGACAGTCGGGCGCGTGTCAGACGGGAGGCAAGCGTCCCGATTATCTTAGGTAGGTGATCGTTCAATATTTTATCTTATCACACAGCTCCCGTATATTCAGTCCTGGATACTACAGTACAATCACAATTCATATGACGAAATGCGTAACCGATAAATGTGTCTATATCTTCTTAGTTTCATCCAGGCGTTTTCAGCATTTCAGGCAAGAAGACGGTCAGGCCATGTCCCTATAAGCACGTCCTGGAGCCTCGGGCATGACCTTCATCACTCCCCGTGCTTGCGCTCCAATCCCCGAATGTCGGCTATGTCGTCCCTTTGGGTACCCCCCACTCTCGTCAGCCTCCTTACACACAATTTAGACAACCCCTAGCCGCTTCCAGAATCCATACCCATCACTTCACTGAGAAGCGAGCGAAATCCCTTCGTCCCTCGCGACATTAACCAATATGACCCTAAAACTAATATTCTTCTGCAATCCACCCTTCCAGTACTCTCGCGCAGCCCTCTACCGCCATCCATCCATACGCTAACACAATGCAATACCCCACCTTGTCGCATATTGGCAACGCGATACTTATAAAGAATTCCGTCAAGGTGATGGCGCTGTAACCAGTGTCAGGAGTGGAGACATAAACGCAACGGTGGCAAGACACTCCTTTCCATCCTTTCAATCGACCCTCATTATCCTGACATGACTCGACCGGTTTCTCGCACCCCTCATTCCCAGATTTCCATCAGGCCTACGCCCAATAAGACGATCCGACCACACCTAATAACAAGCTTTCCTAGAGCATCAGCGACTCCCAGAGCCAGTAGAAGGCAATGCAAAGCAGGATAAGATATCAAGGTAGGTGTTATGGAAGGTTTGAGACCGATCAGTGAAGTCAGGCTTGACCTAGACGCGAAAGTGGTGGTGCAGGTCTCGCGCTGCCCCACCCACTACTCCGACCACCTCCAATAACAACGTTTCCTGGATCATCGACGACGCCCAGAGACAGAGAACTGCCATGAAAGGCAGCGTGAGGTGTTAAGGTAGGTGTTCCAGGAGGACTGAGGCGCATAGGTGGAGCCTGGCTTGACGTAGAGGTGAGAGTAGTCGTGGGTCCACGTGGCCCGACCACCAAGTCACCTCATGCGACCACTTCCACCCTCTCGCTTCCTCTCTTGTTCCAACGCTTTCAACGCGCAATATCCACCTGGCACCGGACCATCATCGTGTCGATCACGACGAGTGGAGCTAAAAAAGAAAAGGATGAGTAAGGACATTGAATGCTACGTTGACCAAGCTTGAGAACAGTACCTGCAGGAGTGACGTGAGATGATAAGACGCAGAAAAATAAGTTTTAGTCCATTGAAAGTGCAAGAGGGTTTTTGAATTTGTGCAAGAGGTGAACTAGAAGAAGACACCCGATACGATGGCCATTGGGAGTCTTGTCAAGGTTGGAGTGGACTGTGCGAGGTTGGTACAGGAATATAGGGTGAACGGCAACGCCGGCGATGATAAATGGTACTGGTAGAGAGTTCTATGAGAATATTCAACGATGGGGTGATAGCGCGTCATTCCAGGGAGGCTATGGGTGAGGTTCATGAAGGAGGGCCGGTGTCTCGTCGAGAGAATGCCTGCGGTATAGTCACAGTCGCAGAAAAAGGATGGGATAACATGCCGGAGCTTTAATCACCGTTGACGACGTAACAGGGTGCAGAAGGGGAGATTGAAGATCTTGAGGTTGAAACGTCGGTTTGGGAGCGGATTTTTGAGAAAAACCTGCGCCTTCATCCATGCCTTGCGACCCACCAAGAGGATGAGCCACCAGTGACAATCAGACTCCCGATACCAACATGCCCCATCATGCCAACATTCTCAGCAACCCTACTCCGCACTCTCCCAACATTCTGAACCCGTAGCTCCCCTCTCGCCAGCTGACAGCCACCGACCCCGATCCAAATTCCGATGCAGCACCCCAACACGAGCACACGTGGTAAAACGAGATAAGGTTGGCCATATGACCGCTGCTTTGTTTAACCAGATCATCAGCATCTTCAAGCCATCAAGACGATAAATGCACATACCTATACCCAATCCTTCGTCACATAGTCTCCTTCGTCTGTGACACGTAGTACACAAATTGAGAGTGAGTGATGGATGTGGCCGCTGGTAATCCAGGGTAATAAGAATTAGTGAATGAAAATAGACGTCCATGGGCCAGAACGGATAAGTTGTAGCGTAATTTACGAGCCAGTGGAGGAGGCCGGAAGGAGTCATGGATGTATGATAGGGACTTGACGTAGACTTAGTAAGCAACCATCGGACGGCGACAGAAAGTAAATAATAGTAGAATAATAGCATTGTTCTAAACAAGTACACTGAAAACGGCGACATTAGCCAGAGCCACGAAGAATAAATGGAATACGCACATATATCTAGCTTAAACCACTTTGAAAGCCAACCCATGATACCATGGTCTCTACAGCGCGACCAGCACATCGTAAAAAGGCCAGTGAAACACGTTAGGGCCCGACGCAATCATAGCAACAGTATTTATGCGGCAGCTATAAATCTTCAACCTAAATTAAAAGTTTGGATAAAGGGAGGCAGGGAATGAGATGAGTGTCGTTTAGCTGAGGTGAGGAAGACGACGGTGGTGGTTTGGGATGAACCCAGGTTTGATGCGATCATGAATTCAAACGCCGACAATCATTTTTTCCACCTGTTTGATGCGAATCACTCGATGACCCGGGCCATGTTCATTGCCACTAGACCACTACTGCATAGCGTCCGTAATTGAACCCTAAATCTGTTTTAGTTAATCCTGTTATCTGGACTGGAGACCCTGTGCACATCGAGTCTTGTCCCACTATAAACCGTTCCCATCAGCATACTTTCCTGAACCCAACAGTACTCTCATTTACCTTGCAGTAACGAGAGAAAATGCGAACATCGAAATGCAGAGTCAAAACAGCTGAATACCAAAATCGAATAGTTACAAGTAAGGCCATTCATTATAAAGATATAAGTCTCGTGTTCATGCATCAGTCACCTCACTCATCATTGCTCCCGAGTCCCAGCTTGAACATGCTCTGCTCTCTCGCTCACTGCAATCCTTCCACTCTCTTTCATCGCGATTTTCGCATTCTCTCCTGCTCCCTGCACTTATATCCCGTTTTGAATGTCCCCTCTATTGCTCCAAACCCTCCCGTTCACCGTTCATGATGCTGCATTCTCCGCGTCGAGCTTGTTCTATCTCGAGTCCCAGCTGCCTCCTATTTTGCAAACACATACCCTCCTTGTGTTTGACAAATCCCGATTTCGTGAATTTCGGCTTGATACCTTAAGGTCACCATATTCACGGCCTGCATCTGAAGCTCGCATTCCCAATGATACACATTGATGAGCCAGTGATCGGTAAGCCTATATTTCGACTTTTGTACATCGCTCTTTCCTTTCTATTCACATCAACGCGTCGTCTTCACCGCCATGCCTCAGTGTCGCCCTCCAATTAGCCGCGCGCTGACGTTTTCACGAGTGATGCGGGCCACGCTCGTCGCTTTATCATGTACATAGTAGCATCGGACAACACCCGCCAGGACCTCCAATCCTGTATCCCTCTTCTCCCCTCTTTACCTTACCCTTGTGTTCCTCATTATTCTCTCGCTTTCTAGTTTCATCTCTCCCTGTTTCGTGACTCATTTTGTGTGCTTGGACGTTTCCTCTTTCAAATTGTACCTAGTTTACAGAATTTACGAAGATTTTTCTATCTCCCACATTTCGCATTTCATATCCGTGTGCTCACCTCGAATCGCCTCCCTCGTTCGTTCTCACATCGTCTCGTCTCGTCTCCTCTCTCCATCTCATCCGAGTCTCTCTTACCGACCCCTCTCACTCAACTACATGTAGTCACCTTCTCCTTTCCCCCTCCTCCTCTCCCATAGGTAACCCATGGTCCTAGCCTAGTAGCCAAGCACATTTTCGTGTATTTAAGCCCCACCCCTCCCAGCTCAATACATGAGATTTATAGCCATCGTTAACGTCCGTGAAAGATTCCTATCGTCGTATTTGCGTAGACATGCACTCATAGTTCGTTATCGTCGCGTCGATCGTTCATTTCGTAACCGTCCCAAACCAACCACAGGGGTGGGTCAGAAGTGAGACACTGCCGCAATCGCTCAATTCGCTTACCACATGTACACACTCACTCCCATCACACCCTTCACCCACACAATTATCATTTCATTATTTACCCGTTACACTACCCTTGCCCTGAGCAGCGCGACAACGTCTAGATATTTCAAAGACAGGCAAATAAAATAAAGACGTGGATAAAAAAGTGGTTCCGCTCCGAGTCATGACGACGAATCGTTGGGGTGAAATCGCACCGAATTTATGACCACCGTAGCTTCTAACCTCGCCGAAATTTTTTGATTTTTTCACCTTGGCAGTTGTTCCATGTGAGACGCTCACAAAAAAGGAGTGGACAGGGACGGGACTCGGAGTAGGGACTTCATTTATCTCACCCTCGCCAGGGTTCATTGGACTTCAATTGACAGTAGTTTTATACGAGATGCTCAATCGTCTTGAGATAGCACACTGCTTTGATTTGCGCGTCGTGTCAGATTCGATAGAAGGAAGAGACAAATTAGATTGCATATTGTGGAGAAATGGAGAAATGCGGAACCCAACCGAAACGACGACATTGTCTATCAGGAGGGATAAAGCACAAGAAAACACAGGTGACGAAAGCAACCAGCATGGGATATCGCCCAGGACCAAAAAGAAAAAATGAAACAGTGGAGAGGGATTGACGGAAGTAACAACAAAATGAAAGCTGAGGAGAAAAGCTAAGGGAGAACAAAAGGAAAATGTTGCGACTCTTTCGCTCCATCCGTCTCAACTCTGCCTTGTAATAGGCTCTATAGCGCCCGGTCGTGCTAAATAAGGATGCCATGACGAACACAGTGAACAGGACCGACTCAGGTCAGACTGTTGAACGTCATGGCGGTTTTCTAGTGAGAAATGGGAGTGGAGCGACTTGTGAAGGTGATATAGCACGGACAAGGCGAGATACGCCAGAGGTGTGATTGGTACGAGGGGCTGAGACTGGAGTTTTAGAAGGCGACATATGAATTGGGGGCATGACCAAAATATTATCGTGGACGGAAAAGTGAGGAAATCCAGCAAAGGGGTTTGATGGCGTGTTAATGGATGGACAAAGGCGCTATTACCCCAGCTGAGTGGGACACGTTGGAGGATGCTGGACATGTAATTTGATAATAAAAATGCAATTATTCGGCATAATTATACAAAGGATGCTGCGATTCGGTCAGATTTCGGACCATAAGTGAGAGCGATAAGAAAAGAATTTTACTCACAAGTATCTCTCCATCACCGCTACGACAGCCAACCCTCCCTCATACCACACTTTCCCCCCGTCGTCCCTCTCCTTCTGTGTTTCCTCCTCTGTATAAAGCACCATCCCATCCTCCTTCCTACCCCATACCCAACGCCAATTGTGTCCAGATGGGATACCATCTCAGTCAGTGCACCGCCCCACCCGAAAATCCGACCACATGCAACAACATTTTCTGGGTCATCAACGACGCCCATAGCCATTGAACGCCCATGAAAAGTAGCGCGGGGTGTCAAGGTAGGTGCTCCAGGAGGAGTGAGGTCCATCGCCCGAGTCTAGCCTGACTTATGAGTCAAAGTGCTGCAGGGTCCACCTCGCCTGATTGCAGAAACTGCCCCCCGTGTCCTCCTACGACAATACCCTCCCCTGTCGCTTCACCCTCTGATCCAAATCTAGCATTTAACACCTGCTAATCTCTCATCGTCCGTCAGACCTCCACACGGAACAGCTTCGGTGAGTGGTTTTGGGTAGGGACGTTGAGCGTTGCATTAACCAAGTTGAAATGGTAGATTCCCCGCGTTTTTGGTTTCTGATGGTGAATACAGAGGGAATGGCAGCGACGTGAGACCACAGGATAAAGAAGATGAGACTAAGAGAGTGGGGACTCGGAGAGGATGGAGAATTTCAGCGATGGGTTTGATGACGTGTCAGCCCATGGAGGATTGGAGGGATGTCGGCGTCTTGTGAAGGGGTTGTGTGGGATTGAGGTCGTAGCAAAGCGAAGTATTGGAGCTTTAGTTGTCGTCGACGGTGTAACAGAGTGTGGAAAGGGCGAAGACGATATTGAGGTTGGAACATAAGTTTATACAGGGAGACACTTCCGCCTTGCATCCACACTCCTCCGTGAGGACGTGCCACCCATGAAAACCCGATTTCCAGATACAAAAAATAACCCCGTCGCCGCATCGTCCAAAGTCCCCGCCCTAGGCACAGGCCTCCTTCCCCGCTTCTCTGACACATGCCCGCGCGGAACGACCAGATAAAGTGAGGGGTGGGTTGCATAACCGGCACAGTAAATGCGTCTGCGTCGTTTCACTTGGATGTCGAAATCTTGAACCCTCCAATGAGAACAAGACCATATCCAGGCGCAACATTTCGCCATCGATCGCCTCCGTCGTGTAGTAAGTTGAGGCTGAGTGACGGAAGGTAATGATGGACCAAGCGACGTGTCAGTTTGTAGAGATTTGGGGCGAGATTCCTGAACTAAGGTGGCGTCTGGTTGAGGGAATGTGTGTGGTTCGGACAGAGTCGCGGCAAAACCATAGGATGACGTGTTATGGCTTTGATCGTCGTTCACCACGGAACAGGGTGTCCAGGCTGATTGACATCGCTCAGTATCCCTATCCAGCAAATAATTAAATGAACATACCTGGATTCGATCGTTCATCTCCTAGTCTCCCATAATCCAGAGTAGATGCCAGTTTTTAAAACACGTTGGATGATGGTGCAGTACAATAAAGTGAGACGGAGTGTTGGACGTCGTGAGTAGAGATCCTAGCTGTAGGCTTTGTTGATGAAATTAGTCGCAGGCCCAGCAAAGTGAACTCACCCCGAAAACGAGGTTCCAATCTAGGCCCCTCAACAAAAGTGCTAATGGACCTTTAGTCCGAGCGCAAGGCCTGCCCAAACCCAAATCCAACAACGGGCTACGTTGATAGAGAGTTGGTCGGTAGCATAAATGGAGGAGACAGGCAGGCTTGTGATGTCTTCATCACTTGAAGACTTGACGATGCGTTAAACACAGCTAATCGAACCGTAAAGAAAGAGGTTGATTGCATTGTTCTAAAATAATTACACTGAAAAAATGAGGTTGGTCAGAACTGGAAAGAGCAATAAATAAATAAAATACACACATATACCTACAAGTTTAAACGACTTCGAAGGTCCCGACAGCGCGATCAAGGCGGCGTAAACGCGCCAAAAAAAAAAAATTGTCACTCCCAACCCAATTATATACCACTGTAGGTACACTCTTCCTTCAATGTAGCTATGAATCTTCAACTGAATTAGAAAGAGCAGATGAAGAGAGGCGGGAAATGAGGTGAGTATCGTTCAGCTTGAGCGAAGAAAGACGATGATGGTGGTTTGGGATCAACCCTACTTTTATGGACTTGGGCATCAATTCACACACCGACAGCTATTTTCCCGTCTCTTATCGACGTCGTTTCAGTCGCAATTGTGTACCAAATCTAAGAGTTCATATCGATTCCTGCGCCTTTTGTTCGTCCAAACTGTAGAGTCTGCCTGCACTGAGTCGTGCCACTCATGTACTCTCGAAGGTCCCAACTTCGTACACGCCATATTTCATCCTCCTTCCCGTGCCCGTGCCTCCTCCTTTCAAAGCTAAATAAGATTGTGCGATTGGGTTGAGAATTACTGATCATGAAGTGACTGTGATTCATGTTCGACTTAGCTTAAGCACAAGTGGAACGATGAGGCATGAATTGCAAATACCAAGTAGAATTCACGAGCAATGCAATTCTGAAAGACAAAACTATCATATTTCTAGACTTGATGACATTACATTGGAGTTCTGAGCCTCAAATTTGGGTTTGAACGTGGACGAACACAAGGAAAGTGAGGATAATGTACGAGCGTGAAAGTTCGAGATGACATGAAGGCTCATGAGGGAGAGACTTGTAGGACTGGAAACGAAGCCAAAATGAAATCGAGCGAGTGGATGAGGCGGTCGTGCAATAAATCAGAGCGACATACGGTCAGGGTAAAGATTTCAATTTATTGGCGAATGTCGAGGCCCAAGGGTGAGGAGAACGAAGTTGAAGTTGATGCTGACAGCGAAATGGATGACACAAACGAAAGGTGAGCAGACATAGGTGTAAAAGGTTGACTCTAGGACACACAAAACATCCCAAATCAATACCGAATTCATTCATCCCGCTTTCGCCTCTCCGACCTCCCCTTATTGATTTCATGTTGGCAGTTGTTTGACAGGAGAGGCTCAATCTGTCGTGGATGGTGCGGTACTGATACATGACTCAGGAAACGCCTCGGACAAAAATGATCATGTATATCACTCGCATCTCCAACCGAGCCAGGGGTCGTTAAGTTAAATTTGGTAGATATTCCGTACAATATGCTGATAATATTTGAGACTGTACATTACTCTTAGCTCTAATGTAATACTGCGTATTGCATCGTTGTTGGGAGATAGAAGGTGCAACAAGGCCAACGAGGATTATATATTATAGAAAATATGAAACAGAATGACAACAATATCTATCAGAAAGAATAAAGCACAAGAAGATGGAGATGAACAACACGACCCGCATGAAATACAGCTCAGAACTAACCGAAACAATGGAATCACGACGAAAACAAGACTCAGCAGGAAAGTTAATGGAAGGGCAAACGGAGAGTCCTGCGAGATGCACTATTAATTAGAGGATCAACTTGAACGACTGAAAAAAGAAATGATAGACACATCAAACATACCTTCAACTTGATTTCCCATGCTTGAAGATTTTTGCAACACGACGCTTGGAAGCATCAACTGCAAAACGACCAAGATCTTGGAGGATGACAGGTTGAGATGCTTCTGCACAATCATCCGATTCGCTGTCATTCACATGTTCAGGCTCTTGCGCTCATTTCCAGAATAAGATCCTTTGTTTGATGTTCTCAGGGTGTGCATTGGCTGCAATTGACTTGCGGAGGTGGAAAGCAGCGTCCCCACATCCAGGCGGCAATTGTCCAAAGTTGATAAATTGGTTGATGAACTTCATAAGTGTCTTGTGATTCTCCCTCTGGTTGCTCTGGAGCACGGCCCTGAGGTTGTCCTTGGTTTGTGCTTCGTGTTGGGCCAGGTCGAGCTCAATGATTTGCTTTTCCTGAAGAGCACCCTGGATACGATCATGTAGGTCTTGGTAGAGATGGAAGGATGACGAATTGTTAAAGTAGGTGAAGACAGGGGCTTCAAAGGCCATGCGATCAATTGCCTGAAGTGCAGAGTTCCTGGTATTCATGAATTTGATGATGTCAGTGCTTGGGTTATCAATGAACTCCTATCAGGGAAAAGTAAATAACACAGGAGAGATCACAGAAAAATATCAACAATAACCTTCAAAGTTTCATCTCTCAGTTGTGCAAAGTTAGACTCGGCACGCTGTCGAGTCCGTTCGCTGTGCACTGTGTCCCACATGGTGGTGATGACTATCAGTGAAGCGGGAGAGCCATCAAGCAGTTTCTCGAGCATCTTGAATGTTCTGCGCCGACTTCCAGGCAGTCGAGTTTCTGTAATCGGCGTCAAATATAAGACTGTCTTAGAATAATATAAACTAATAGAACAAATTAGTTCAGATGCCCAGTCCAGATCAGAAGAAATCACATACTTGTTGTCCTGCACCCACTTTCTAACCATGTTCAGGACTTCGATCTCTGAGATCTTCGAGTCCGAAAATCCGGGTGTATCAATTAGATACACTGGGCTCGGTGGATCATATTCCGTGTATATAACATTTACAAGTCGGTAAGCGGTCACTGCCTGCGTGTATCCCGCTAGTTGATCCTTTGAGATTGACAGCTTCTGAGATTCGCCTGCAAACGCTTCGATGAACTGGAACACATAGCAATAGGGAAACATCCAGATTTATCGGATGTAAATGACGTGAACCATGTTTAACTTACTGAGCTTTTCCCGGCACCTGTAGGTCCCATGATGCTGTATCAATGCATTATTAAATATGTCCTGAGCTTACAACCATTTTCACGGATCGCACATACACATATAGGAATGGATACGGGTCCTGGGGAATGCGAGCGGTCACAGGTTCGACAGAAACATCACCGGTGATTTTAAGGTATTGGAATGTAGGACTTTCCATAGCAAGAGTTATGGTAAACAAGTAATGTTCGAAGATTGAAGATAGCGATAGATGATGGACGTCGAAGTGCAAGGTGTGGTTGACAGTCGGGTGCGTGTCAAACAGCAAGCGTCCCGATTATCTTAGGTACGTGATCGTTCAATATCTGATCACACAACTCCCATATTTTTTAGAACTTGTACTACAGTACCATTGAAATCTATGTCAAGAAATGCATAACTGATCCATGTGTCGGTATCATCTTGGTTTTATCCAGGTATTTTCGGAATTTCGAGCAAGAACACCGTCAGTCCATGCCTGATGTGACTGTACACGTCCTGGAGCCTCAGCGCTCAGCCTTCATCACTCCCCGTGTTTGGGCTCCAATCCCCGAATGTCGGCTATTTCGTCCCTTTGGGTGCTCTCACTCTCATCAGCCCCCATATACATAATTTAGACAACCCTGGGCCGCTTCCAGAACCCATACCTATCGCTTCACTGAGGTGAGTGAAATCCCTTCGTTCCTCATGGCATTATCCCAATATGGCCCTGAACCCAAGGTCGTTCTGCAATCTACCCTTCCGATGCTCTTACGCAGCCCTCTATCGCCATCCATCCAGACGCTAACACAATGCGACACCCCACCTCATCCGGGTTGAATGTTGTGAACGTGATAAAGAATCCCGTCGGGGAGATGGTGCTGTATGCACCGCAGCGACTCGAGAGTGGAGACATCAACAGACGCGATGGTGGAAAGATCCTTTTTTCCGTCCTTTCCATCGACACTCATTATCTCTCTGTGAAAGTCCTAAAGGCTGAAATTTTAACAGTGTTTCACCCTGAAGTTGGACAATATGTAGCTGTATAGGGTCGAAAATTATTACTTTCGAAATAAAATGAGGTCATAATTTTATACATTAAATATCAAGAAATCCTGAGAGCGAAGGACAAATATCCACCACTTTAGACCTAAATCAACGTAACAAATTATTTCGTTTTGCTAAAAATCACACACATAACAGAGGGATTTGTGTCGAAATATGAGCAGTTTCAGCTATTTAATGTTTAAATTAAAAACCAGTTGTAATTGGGTGACAAAAAACTGTAGAATATCGGAGGAATACTAGTATCAAAAAAGGGCAGTAATGAAGCCATTATTGAGAAACGAAAAATGGCCTCAAAAGTGAGGAAAAACACAGGAATAGAGATAAATATTTGACACATTGAGAGGAAATAAATATGATTGAATGTGTTGCATCATCGCCTACTTGGAAACCTTCACCTTCTTGGAAACCTTCGCCTTCTTGACTTTTTGAGCCTTGACAGGCACCTCTTCTTCATCATCTGAATCATCACAGCTCTCAGCATCTGATGCGCCATCCTCCTCACTACCTGACTCAATAACTCGAGCCCTCTTCCTCCGAATCCCCTTCCCCTTTTGCTTCTCCACCACTTCCTCTTCCTCCTCTTCCTCCTCTTCCTCCTCAGCCCTCTTCCTCTTCGTCCCATTCCCTTTTCGCTTCTCCACCACTTCCTCTTCCTCCTCGCTATCAGTGTCCTCCACTTCCACCACAACCTTCTTCCTTGACGCACCACCCTTCCTCAATGTAGCAGTCTCACTACCGTTTTCCTCGTCTGAATCCAGGACCACAGGGACTGGTCGCCTCGCAGCTGACAGGTTGATACCACCAAAGAGTTTCGCAGCAGCGGCATAGTGTTCAGTCTCGAGCTTGGTGAGAAGGGCCTTGTAGGCACGTTTTCCCTTCATGTATGTTCGCATCATCTCAAGCGTGGCCCACCCTCGTTCATAGTTTTTCAGAATGGGTTGACGTTTCTCGATCTGAAGTGCTTATTAGTCAACCACAAAATTGTAGAATATAATAAATTGAAACATACCAGAGCACGCGCGCTTGCAATGAACTCTGCGTCCTGCTTCCTCCAATCCAATGCATATACTTTGAATTTTGCCTTAACGGTCTCACGAACAGTAGCCTAGTGGAACAAACATCAGTAAAAATCAAAGAGATAGCAAGGTAATGGTGCATACCCGACAAGCATTGTATAGGAGCCTATCATCTAGGATGCCCATGGCCTTGATGAGGCAATACGGCTTCTTCTTTGGTTCTGGGATCAGCTCCTTCGGGG